>OZ038459.1:3390455-3464455 GCA_964036195.1 Sphaerolaimus hirsutus | reverse complement strand
AGGGGGGGGATAATTCGAGGGGGGTTTATTCGAGGGGGGCGATAATTCGAGGTAATACGGTAAAATACTTTTCCGCCTATAAAACGTAAAAGTGAGTGTTTTTGAGGAATTTTGCTCCAATTTTCACTCAAAATTACTCATTTTCGTAATTTGTGGGCCATTTTAACCTTCAAATTCACTAGCTCAACTGTTATTTGCCATTTTAAGCTATTTTTAGAATTTTTCCCTTTTTTTCACCTTTTTCTCATTTTTACCCCTTCCCTTGAGAAAGCCTATGACAAAACCTATCTGAAATACGTTTTGTGTACTCGAGTACTTTCAAAAAGTATATGGCAAAGTATTATTGTCAAATTTTGGTTGGGGTATGTGAAATTGATTCTGATGACAATGGCACCGCCATCAACAACACAATGCCCGAGCTAAAATATGAAGAAACGCCAGACTTGTGTGATGCTGTGGCTGAAATTTGTGTATTTGTGTATGTGTGTGTGTGTGTTAGTGTTTTTTAATATGATGATTGTGTTTAGAATGTGAAAAGTAAAATGATTTATTAATTAAAGTTGAAAGCAACAGTGTTTTCCAATGTCAACAGCGTGAGCGTGGGTGAACACTAATAATAGAATCGTGATCTTGTTGTTCATTAGCCTGTCTCTCAATTCATTATATCAAAAGTTCACCAGATAATAAGCCACAAATTGAAAATAGCTTTATCCTTTGTAATTATTGAGAAGAGTCATGCTCGGTAGACTCCATTCAGATATAAATACCTACCATATTTCTCCATTCAGATATACCCCCCCCCCCCTCGAAATACCCCAGGTCGGAGCGAGCTTATGAAAAAAGCATGATCATAAAAAATTCAACAAGTGCTCATTTGGACATCAGAAAACACAATTTTTCACTTTTAGATTAATTTGAAAATCATTCCATGCATTATTATACATTGGTATACGCCGGTTACTTT
Organism: Sphaerolaimus hirsutus; assembly: GCA_964036195.1. Lineage (NCBI taxonomy): Eukaryota > Metazoa > Nematoda > Chromadorea > Monhysterida > Sphaerolaimidae > Sphaerolaimus > Sphaerolaimus hirsutus. The sequence goes on along the minus strand of OZ038459.1, from coordinate 3,463,491 downwards.
ACACCCTGCACGCGTGGTTCCCGCTGGAAGTGTGCCAACGATGGTTAACGCGTCCGAGTTTCATAAAAAAGATGACAAAATTGATTGATGTTATAATGTTATTCATTAACATATTCACATCGATGAATTTTCTTCATATTTTAACGGAAATCGCATGATTTAATAATCATTGGCACGCTTCCAACACGACGCATAAATCAGTGCGAGGGCAGAGTATCACGTACGCCGAGTATATCATCAACACGATGTAAAACAACAATTACACACACGTATACAAATACACATTGAAATCAAATTATTATTTTTTTGCTAAGCCTACATATGCCTAAGCCTAAGGGACAGTGTAGTTTTTTGCTAAGCCTATGCCTAATACTAATGTACAGTGCTAATAAAAGCTTCCAATAGCAGTGCTTCCAATAAAAGGGTGTCTCCAATAGAACATCCCTGTAACCTAGTTTACATCAATGTTTTACTCCAGTCACTTTACACCCTGCACACGCGGTTCCCGCTGGAAACGTGCCAACCATTTTTTACCCATGCGATTTATATTTATTAAGTTGAAAAAAGCCATCGCTGTATTATAACGCTATACGTTAACTTATTCACAACAATGATTTTATTGTTTATCTTTTATACAAAAACGCATGCTTTATTTATAACATTGGCACGCTTCCAACGTGAGACATAAATGACTGCCAGGGCGTGTACTCCAGTCCAGTGACTTTACACCTTGCACGCGTGTTCACGTTGGAAACGTGCCAACCATTTTTTACCCATGCGATTTTTATTTATTAAGTTGAAAAAAGCCATCGCTGTATTATAACGCTATACGTTAACTTATTCACAACAATGATTTTATTGTTTATCTTCTATACAAAAACGCATGCTTTATTTATAACATTGGCACGCTTCCAACGTGAGACATAAATGACTGCCAGGGCGTGTACTCCAGTCCAGTGACTTTACACCTTGCACGCGTGTTCACGTTGGAAGCGTCCCAACGACGTGAATAGCATGCGATTTCACATTTTCAAAGAAATCGCGTGCTTTAATTATCGTTGGCACGCTTCCAACGTGGGACATAAATCAGTGCGCGTGCAGAGTGTCGTGTCACCGAAGTATACTTTTACTTGTCTTTATACAGTTTTGCTAGTTTTAGAAGAAATTGCAAAATGAACCAATCATATTTATCAGCCCGCTTAATATAAGTTATGTGTTGCTAAATACCTACTTTTCTAAATACCGAAACCAGAAAAAATATCTACCAATTTTCAAAACGCCCCCCGTGCGCCATCGCAGGGCTGAAATTTGAAAAACATTTGTAAAGTTTTTGTTGACACCCTACTCAGGAACACATTTTTTACTGCGATATCAGCACTCACCGTATTTCTTCTAATAGAAGAGTGCCGTTCTATTTTTTCGTCAACTTTTTTACCTGCTGTTCTTTTAGAGGTGCCGTTCTATTGGAGGTAGGCCGTTCTATTAGAAGAAATACGGTAGCAGCATGCATCACCTGGGGCCAGTCCCGCAAGTGGACAAGTACTTTACCTTTGACCAAAGTTGTTAAAAGGTACGTACGTTTACTCGAAAAATACGCGTACGCGCGTACGCGGTAAATACATTTACATATACTTTTTATAAAAATACCGTACGCACTCGTACGCGTACATTTTCAAAGCATACGCGTACGGAAAATGTATTTCAGAATTCTAGAGATTTAACGGATTTGGATGAATTAGTGTTGTATTTTTGTTGCCACTATTCTTGCTATTTTTATCTCCATGAATAAAGAGACCCTGGAATGATATATGTTAAAGTCGGCGGACATTTCACCCTACAAAATTGGAGAGTTAAAATTCGCTTGTGAATAGAGCGAACAACGAAACTTGTGTCCCAGGCGGACGCTAGAAATTGAAAAAGAAAATAATATTAAAAGAAAAATAGACGTTTCGCTGCGTCCGTGCGTGCCACGCCCTAGTTATCTACATTTTCAACGTTGCTCGTAAAGAATTTGACTGTTCAAACTACCGTTTTACCGTTCAAACTACCGTTTTTGTTTTTATTTTATTTTTCATTTGTTGGCTCCGTTCCAACAGAAGAGAACTTGGCAGCTGGCCAAAATTTCGAAATCGGCTATTAATATGAATAAAATAGGCTCACAATAGCTATATAACCATGTATATTAACAAAAATAGCGATTATGAAGGTGGAAATTGGTAAAGCGAAGCAAATTTTAACAATTTTTAGCTAACTTTGAGTTTTCACTCTCATTTGTATAAAACGCAACTGGTAACTGGGATAAGGGCCAAGTTTTCATACGTGACCCGATCTATTCCAATGGTTAAAATATTGCGTCACAATACCTAATGCCGCCATGCACCCTCCACTGGAGAGACTGACGCAAATTATTGTAGGGCGATACGTCTGCCGACTTTACCGTATTTCCTCGAAATATCCCCAGGGGGTTTATATTTTCAAAGTGGAAATTTTGAGGGGGGGGGGGGTATTTCGAGGGGGGCTTATTCTAGTGGGGGTTTATCATTTCGTCAGAAATTTTCACGAAATTCGTAGTAATGAGTACGCTTTTATATACCCAAAACAGGTATTCAACGTGTCCAAGTAGGGTATATCTGGACATATCAACGTCCATCGCTACACAAACTAGGTAGTACATGTGTAGCTACGATGCAAACTGCGACCAATATATACATCATGTACATTGCATACATCATGTACATAATTCCAGACGGGGGTATTTCGAGGGGGGTTTATTATTTCCCCAGCTCAAAAACACATGGGGGTATTTCGAGGGGGGGTTAATTCAAGGGGGGGTAAATCAAGGAAATGCGGTTTCTTTCATTTTCTTAAACAAAAACATACGTTGTGCTGTACACGTATGAAACCTTGACACCCACTTGAAAAAGTATTGACGCCTCACAAAAGGTGTAGCGTCAGGAATGACGAAAAGTAGTCGTTTCTATACTCGCAAGAAAAGTACCCAAATTTACGCGTACAAACGAGTAAAAAAAAGTATTTTACGTTTTTGATACTTTGTGGTGAGTAAAAAAAAACAACTTTACGTTTACACATACTTTTAAAAAAGTTCAGTAATTCAAACAACTCTGCCCTTGACTCTTGACTTTACCTACCCTTGACTTTTTACTTTACTCTTGATTTTGCCACTTGCGTACCAACACCAGAGGGCAGTCCCAAGGTGTTAGTTGTGTATCCTAAATCTTATGTTTTTGTATCCAAATCTTATATTCTTATGGTGCAAGTGGCAAACTCAAGAGTAAAGTGAAAAGTCAAGAACAAAGTGATGATGAGTTAAGTCAAGAATCAAGAGTAAAGTGCTTGTCCACTTGATGGACTGGCCCCTGGCCCTGATATGACATGAACAAATCACCTAATTGAGTTAGGATAATCCCACATCACAGCTAATATAAAATTTGATTTGATTTGATTTGATTTGACTTGATACATTCTTTCAGTTTGAACATTTTACATCCCATCCCAAGTTGCTGCAAAAAAATCAGAACAGTGACATTTTTATTCTAAAACATCAATGTAATCACGAGCTAATTATTCTGCGCTTTAAAATTTTCAGTAAGGTTCATATGGACCGGACGGATATAAAAAATCGGGGCTCAGACAGTTTACTTTTAACAGCTTCCGCCGTACCGCGTGGCCAATCTCGGCTGCGGTAAGGATGGCAAACTTTTTGGCAAAAAAAGTTGTTGTTTTTTTCTTAAATTTCGTTTTGAATTTCGACTTTTCCAAAAATAGTTTTCGAATTTTTGAAGTTAGTTTTAAAGTTTAAAAACAAAAATTTAATATGTTTTTTCAAAAATAGTTTTTGAATTTTTGGAACAATTTTTTTGCATTTTAAGAAATTTTTCTGATGAACTACTATGGCCCTACACACACTAGTTTTCACCGTGACTTCTGTGAAAACTGAAATGGCGACATAACGACACTCAGCCTACTATTATTGTATCCTGTATGCTATATGTGTTTTACTTTTCAAATTTTCAAATTTAAACTTTCATTAATTAAAATTCTCATTAAAATAAAATAAAATCATTCAACCGTGTTGATAAATCTGCATTTGAAAAAATTCCAGTTTTCCCACAAAGTCACTCACAGCAAAAAATGGGTGTGTGATGCTTGGTGAAGTGTCCTGAAGTGTCTTCATGCAGACGCGCAATGTCGGTGTGAAGACACTTCACTACATCCCAGATGCTTCGCAGCACTTCACAAACTGTGCAAAGTAAATTTTTTTACCAAATAATCATTATTTAAGTAGTTATTAATTTAACCTCAAAATTTTTTGGTGACGTAACATGTGTAAATTTTGATGTAAAATTAATAACTTATTAAATAATGATTATTTTCTTAATTTTTTTAGGACATTACACACAATTACTAGAACTATCAAATTCTGAAATTTCAACGCTGTACCTATGTCTATTTTGATGTAATCAATATCACAACGTCATCATTTCACGTCAAATGTCGCTGAGCTGTAATTCCGGCTTTATAAATATGCATTTGTAGGACATGCAGTAAATGGCATGTGATGAAGAAAATTATACAGTATTTTTAAGTTATTTTTAGAATTTTGGTGAGTTGTTGAAAACTCACGTAGCCGCCACGTCGCCAGCACATCGCCGCAACACATTTGGCAACGTTTTGGCGACACTGGCACTATTCAATATTGGTAAACAGTTTTGAAAACTAGCGACATGGGCGACGTGTCGCCATGCATTGCCAGTTTTCACCTTTGAAAAAAACAAAATGAAAACCAAAATAAACATGTTTGAAAATTGAATGGCGACGTGTGCAGCGACGTTGGCGAGGTGTCGTCTCTGTCGCGGCGACGTGTCGCCATACAGTTTTCAAAAATGTTCAGCAAATCTAATTTGGACAACAACTGTGACTGGCCGAAACCATAATGTGCATATGTTTACATGTTTTGAAAACTGAAAATGCAAATTTACAATGTTTGAAAACTGTACAGCGATGCATCGCCATTCAGTTTCAAATTGAGTTTTCAAATCAGAACCATGAAAACTAGCTTGTGTGGCCACAAAATTCAAAAACGCTGCTAAAATATAATTTCGAAAAAACGTTTTCAAAGTTTTATTTGCCATCGTTACCCAGTCCCTAGCGCGAAATACTCGCCGTGTAGTTTTGCACACTCATTTGAAATTGACAAAAATCCTTCAGTGCGATAGTACTGTCTTCTTTAGCACATTTTCATGAGAACCTTTTATCATGCTAAATGAAATGTGCGCATTCCATTCTACCTAGTGTTGTTAAATGCGTGGTGCATTTAAGTGTGCCAAAAGTGCTGCACTATTGGGGCAGTGCCGCACCATGTAAAGTGTTAAGCGGCGTTTACACTGTCAGGTGTGCCGACAAAAATGTTTGGCTTGCATGTCATAAAAATTGAATATTTGTTGTGTCGGACACCTAGATCTCAATCACTTTTGCCTAGGACAAACGTAAATTTTCATATATGACATTAAGATACTACACAATAAGATGACATTTTTCTTGTCTTTACAGTTGTCGGTTCCATCTCCATGAGGCCTCGTTAACGAGGCTGCATAGAAGAAACGCAGACGACAACTGTGACGAGAAGAAAAAAAATCATCTTATTGTGTATAATTACGTGATATATGAAAATTTTTGTTTGTCCTAGGCAAAACTAGTGATTTATATTTAAGTGTTCGACACAACAAATATTCAATTTTCATGACATGAAAGGCAAAAAAGTTTGTTGGCACACGTGACGGTGTAAACGCCGCTTAAAGTGTCAAATGTCGTGGAAAATGACAATTAAAGTACCTAATAAAGAAAAGTTTGTATTGCTGAACTTTCGACATTTTGATGCGTGGCATTTAATATTTGAAGTTACGGACAGTTATATGTAGAAGTCTGGGGAGTTATTGACATATGAAAAAAATTCTCGTTGTCAGCGGATGTCTATAACTCTCCAGCGAGAGCTACTGATTATATGGAATTTGGTAAATATGTGGGTAAGTACATCTGAGCGGTGGTGCGTACATACACATCACTGCTTTTCTCAAAAATATGGAACTTTTCACGTTACTTATGAAACTTTCTCACACTTTTATTATCGACAGAGAAAGGCGTGTAAACTCTTCTTTTCGTGACACCATTTTCCCGCATTTTTCCATCATTACGTTTCGTTGCACTTTAAAAACTCGTTTATCAAATGCCGTAAAATAGCGCCTGTGAACAGACCATAGCACCTGTTGATGTGTTTTGTTCAACGATGACAAACCTTCTCAAAAAAGTGTGAAGAAAATTTTAAGTGTTCAAAAATGACTTTTTTAAATTTCGATTTTTTTCAACAATAGATTCCACTACACAAGCTAGTTTTCACGGTTCCAATTTGAAAACTCGACCGAAATCTTGTCGACCTCCTTAATGCTGCGATTACAGCTCGGGCGTAAAATTGACGGGCGTAAAATTAATTACAGGTGAATGGATAAAGATATGGCGTTGTAATTTCAGTCAAAGAAAGCGCACATGCAGATGTTGCTTGTGTCCAAAGCTCATGAGTTGATTTCAATTGTACTAGAAGTTATGAATTTTGGCACAAATTTTTTTAATTTTAAGCCCTAATTTTACGCAACTTACAGCGCATAATTGAAAAAATTGTGAAAAAATTAATAACTCCCAGTACGATTAAAATAAACTCATGAGCTTTGGGCACAAGAAACGTCTGCATCTACGCTTTCTTTGACTGAAATAACAATGTTGTATCTTTATCCATTTTTCTGTAATTAATTTTACGCCCAAAATCAATTTTACGCCCAGTCTATTTTACTCCCGAGCTGTAATCGCAGGATAAACAGTAGTAATTCGGGGACTGATCAGTTCTGGACACAAATAATTTCATTCATTATGTACTGGTGCGCTGAGTCTAAGTGGGCAGTTAAGGGAATCTTTCAGAAGTTTTTATTGACGGAAATGACACATTTGGATTTATTTATAATATAAAACAGAAAACCAATCTTTCAAAAGTTTGAATTTTGACGTGCCCATCGATAGGTAATGCTAATAATACTCCACAGACCACGTGCTATACATTTTTCCGTTCGAAACACTCCATCATAAACAAAAATCATAACGCCATTTCATCACAAGCAAAAACATTCCCCCAGGGGAATTATTCGAGCAGATACGGTAAATGTCCTTTATCGTTACCTGCACAGAAGCTCGCACAAGACGCGAATAATACTGTATTTGTTCTAATGACCCTACACACACTAGTTTTCACCGTGAACGATGTGAAAACTGAAATGGCCACATGGCCACATCCAGCCTACTCTTTTGTAAGCTTTATGTGTTTTAGTTTTAAAATTCTAAAATTTCAACTTCCATTAATTTTAATTTTAATTTAATTTTAAAAAAAGTCATGCAACCGTGTTCATTAATTTGCATTTGAAAAAATTTCAGTTTTCACACGAAGTCATGGTGAAAACTAGTGTGTGTAGGCACATTAGAACGGTGCCGTAGTATTTTTTCGTCAACTTTTTTACCCGCCCTTCTATTGCAGATGCCCTTCTATTGGAAGCCGCCCTTGTATTTTACGCCATTTTGTCAAGTTCTGCCTACGTTTTACAGCGTTACTTCACAGTTTTTATTGAAGACAAACAACGATTCAGCATAGAATTGATTCAAAATGGTATCCATCTGTTTTGCTATGAGTAAATATGACCCTTCTATTTAAGACCGCCCTTCTATTGATTTCGTGGCTAAAGTGTCTAAAAATTATAGTGTTAGAGACGCCCTTCTATTGGAGACCCGCCCTTATATTAGAAGAAATACGGTAGACCTAAATACGACAGCCGACAAGCTTAGACATTATTTATGCACCGCTGGGTATTGTTTTGTTTCATTCCGAAGGTTATCACGCTGTGGATATGTGACTGTGTGTCTGTGTGTGGTGGCACCTGGCCCAGATTGAGTTATTAATTATTATTTATATTTAGAATTTGATATACCGTGTTTCCTCGAAATACCCCCCCCCCTCGAAATACCCCCCCCCCCCTCGAAATACCCCCCTCGAAATGGGCGCTATGAAATTGTGGTCCGGGAAATGCATAACAGATGTTCAAAACACTTACTGTGTTATGAAAGAACATCGTTTATACCATCTACATCCTTATATAAGGCTGTAAAAACTTATAAATGGTGGTTATTGTTGCATTTTTCACGTTTTTCTCTCAAAATTTTCACTCTGAAAAAAAACCCGGGGGGTAATTCGAGGAAATACGGTAGATATATTATTATTAAATATACCGTATTTGCTTGAATAATTCCCCCCCTTGAATAATTCCCCCCCTCGAATAATCCCCCCTGTAAAATGAGCGAGGAAAAAATAATTCCCCCCTCGAATAATCCTCCCCTCAAGGCATACGATCAATTTTTTATGTCTAATTTGAACAAGAATAGCATGTTTTTGTGTAAATAAAGCATGCTTTGTCGAATGAGTCGATGGAAACATGCTTGAGAATTCTGACGAAATAATAATTCCTCCCCTTGAATAATTCCCCCCCTTGAATAATCCCCCATCAAAAAAGTCTGACGAAATAATAATCCCCCAGGGGGATTATTCAAGCAAATACGGTATATATCATAATAATTCATATAATAATATATACATATTATATTATATAAGATTATATTATTATTTAATTAAGTGAATCAACAAAATGATCGATTTTCAAACAAATTTTATTGATGTTGATCCATAAAATTTCAAAAAAACGCTTGTTCACGAATTTTTCGAAAATTCACAAAATTTGGCCACATGCCATATGCCGAATTTTGCCGTAGTGACTTTAATTGAATGTTTGTTTGTATTGATATGTAATAAAATTCGTATGAAAATCAATCATTTTATTGATGCATTTACGTCTTTAGGGCTCGAGTGTAAAATATCTCATAAATACCAAGCAATTGACATGTACATAAGTAATTTTGCATTATTACAAACAAATACTTAATTTCTGTGGATGGTAAAAGTAAAACTTCTAAGTATCATCAACTAATTACTAAAGAGTGATTTTTCTGTCAACAACAGTGTATTTTATTGTATTTTTTAAATTGTATTCATAAATGTAAGTATTACGAAAATGGGTGGATTTCATAGTAAAACAAGATAAAAAACTTTGACTAAAATATAAAACACACACTATGATTTTTTTTATCGAAATAATATTGAAATAGGTAGATAACTTATTTTTCAACCGACAACCAAACCTGGTTAGCCTGTCTTAAGTAAACACTAGAAACTATTTTGGATGTTCACACACGCGAAATAATTTCTTTCTGGTGGCACACGTATTTAAAAATAGTCCTGCAGCCTGCGCTATATCCTCGAATAATACACCAGGGGCCAGTTCCGCAAGTGGAAAAGTTAAGAGTTAAAACTTAAGAGTTGAGTAAAATGACAAATGACAAGTTATGAGTAAAGTTAAGAGTTAAGAGTTGAGTAAAACGACAAATGATTTTACTCAACTCTTAAGTTTTAACTCTTAACTTTTCCGCTTGCGGAACCGGCACCAGGTGAGTTATTTTGAGTTATTCGTTTTTGAGGGAGGAGTTATTCAAGTGGAGGAGTTATTAAAGTGGGGAGTTATTCGAGGGGGAGGAGTTATTTAAGGAGGGAATTATTCAACCGTAGAGTTATTTTTTCCTGAGAAAACTAGGTACCGTATTTCCTCGAAATACCCCCCGGGGGGTGATTGTTTCATAGTGCTCCTGAGAGGGGGGGGTTAAACGAGGGGGGGGTATTTCGAGGGGGGTTATTATTTCGCCAGAAATTTTTTGAAATGGTAGTACAGAATCGTTGTTTGTGATGTGCGCTGGGTAGAAAAATGCATCAATAACTGACATGTATACACTCCTGTATACTAATATTAGTACGTAGATGGTATAAACACTGCTCTCACGTGATTCCGACATTGTTTTAACGTGTGTTCTGCACTACGCAGAACACAAACTGCAGCATTTGTCATGTACGTTCTCTTTACACTCAATCTGGGGGGGGGTGGTATTTCGAGGGGGGGGGGTGATTGTTTCATAGTGGTCTCGGGAGGCTTCATTAACATTCTTTTTTATCGTTCATTTTTGTAAACTTTGTGGCAAATTTTTCACCCAGAGGGGGAGTTTTTCAAGAGGGGGAGTTATTCGATGGGGGCGAGTTATTTCTTCGTCAGAGTTTTTGAGGGGATGTTATTCAAGGGGAGAGGTTATTCGAGTGGGGCTCTTATTTGAGGATATACGGTATACGGTAAAGGTAAAACATAAAGAACCGCGTTAAGTATGGCACCGGGATTACTGATGTCAAAGGTACCGGGGAGTGGGGTACCGGGTTGTGGAACGGCGTTCTAACAATTTTCAGAGGTGCCCTGCCGGTGTCGGTGCCAGTTTTTCAGAATAAAACCGGTGCCGGTGCTGTGTGGTGGCCAGGGTTGGTTTTATAACAATCATTTGTATACAAATTGTATAAAAATTGTATAAAAATGTATTTTATTTTAATTTTATTCTTGTTTCATTTTATTTTATTTTATTTTATTCCAAAATGTAAATAAACTAATAAAATGGAACCATTTTACAAAAATTTTACAAAAATTTTACAAAAAATCGAATCTTGCATGCAAGGCCAACAAAATGTTATGATTAGACCTAAACATGAAAAACTTTCAAGTGAAATTTTTTTCATTACTTTGCAAAACGTTGCATGCAGTAGGTATTGTTAGCTAGTTAAAAGTGTAAGGTTACAATTATTGATAACGATGGTTTGCATTTTTGGTAAAACAACTACTGAAGTGTGCAGGGTGTAAAATGTCATGCAAAGTGTCAATTATCATGACAAATGTAAAGTAAAGTGTCAAATGTCATGTCAAATGTCAAGCAAAGCGTCAATTGTCATTATAAATGCCATGCAAAGTATAAATTGTTTATTCAAATCATCAAATATTTCTGTATCCAAATTTTATGTTTTTGTATCCAAATCATTTTGTATCAAAATCTGATGTTCGCATATGATTTGGATACAAAAACAACAACAAGATTTGGATACAAAACAATAAATTTGTGCTTGATACAAAGATACAACATGCTTAACACTTGACACTTAAACTTATATTTATCATGACAATTCACACTTTTACTTTACATTTGTCATGACAATTGACACTTTGCATGACATTTTACATGACATTTAACACTTCAAAGGCTTAGTACAGCACCCAGTTCCCAAAATAGATAGGTAGAAACTCGAGCAACACAATAAAATTTTTACAAAAAATATGAATTTTTATACAATTTTACAAAAATTCGATTTTTTATACAATTTTACAAAAAAATTACAAAAATTCGAATTTTTATACAATTTTTATTTTTATTTTGAAATTTTCCATTTTATTTTATTTTATTTTATTCTTAAATTTTCCATTTTATTTTTATTTTATTTTTTTTATTTTCTGAGATTTTGCCAACCCTGGTGGTGGCCTTTTTCGAGGGTGCCTTTAGGTGCTATCACCAGGGCCAAAGTAAGAGGCACCGGGAAAGGCTTCAGCCATGTCTTCATGGGCTGTAAAAAATTTGCTCACATCATTTGCCTTTTCATATTTAAAATCAGCAATATACCAAACTGTTTTTAGTCTGTTTATGAAAAACCTTCCATATACTATCAAATACACTGTTAAATTTACCATCACCATATGAATAGGGAACAAAATGTTGGGTTGTATTTTTTATCATAAATATTAAATATATTGATTTCACCATTTTTCATATTTTGTTGTCAGTTTATGACAAGATATAGTTAAATTCACTGTGCATGAACGACGATGGTCAGTGGGCAACAGTTACTATGTGTATTGAAGCATATTAAATGTTTGAACTATAATTTCTAATCATTCCAATCGATTCATTAAAGAGATCGCCAGATAAATCTGATCATTTTTTGTGCTCAACCATCAAAATCAGTAGAGAATTCATGGAAATGTGTAGTGTAGTTGCGAATGTGTGACCACTAAGAAACTAATCTTTACTTAAGAAATATAACTTTGGAACCTTCAGCCCTGTGTAGTGATGGAATGGCGCCATGGCGCTGGCTCCATTTGAGGGCGCCAAAGGGCGCCGCGCCATGGCGCCCTTTTTGTGTGGCGCCCTTGGCGCCTGGCGCCCACTTTCTGAGAGGCGCCATGGCGCCCTTGGCGCTTGTCGCCCTTTTTCGTGGCTCCTTTGGCTCCTAAAAGGGCGCCAAAATGGCGCCAGCAGGTTTGCCAAAATGGCGCCAAAATGCCCTTCGGTTCCGGTGCCATTTTTTGGAAATGACACGGGTGCCGGTGCGGTGCGATGTCATTTTTTTGCCGGCGCCCAAAGTGTCAGGTGCTTTTTCTGAGGAATGGCAGAGGTGCCGGTGCCATAACCATGGTCTAAAAACTCATCTGGATGCCAGAAAAGTGGCAAAAAATGGCATTAAGTGGAACCTTGTGGTTTCCGTTCACATTTATTAGTCCAAAAATGCCATTTGATTGTGTTGGCAAATTTTTTTGAGATCGGGATTGCCTATATACATGGTCGGGCTGAAAAGTCCCCGGGCAGTGCTCGCCATTCGTGCTAGGCTAGGGGTAAGCTACGGTCATATAATTTTGACAGATTAAGATATCAGGTGTTTTGAGTTTTCACCCAAAATTTCACCACTCTAGCTCCACCCACTGTGGAACTGTGGGGGTTACAATTTCGGTCTTTTTGTACTGATGTACACCTGGTGCTCTAGCTCAACGCTGCTTTAAGTTGTGATCATGAAACTTTGGCTAGTGTAAGCCACCAGTGTTGGTAATGTGCTGATAATATTCAACACTTTTATCAACATCATTGCTATTAAGGTAAAATTAATATGCAGATCAGGGTGATGTGCATGAAACGTGGGAACTGTGATGAATGTTTTTGGTGATCATCTGAGATCATGTTGTAATGCAGTGATTTTAATGTTGTTTGTAGTGATGTTAAAGGCACCGGGAAAAATGGCACCGCACCGCACCGGCACCTTTGCCAACGCATGAAAAGGGCACCTGGCACCCTGGGGCACCGGCCAGAAAATGGCACCGCACCGCACCGGCACCGGTGCCTTTTGGAAAAAATGGCACCGGCACCGAAGGGCACCGGCGGGTTGCCGGTGCTAGCACCGAAAGGCACCGCACCGGGCTGAATTTTCTCAAGTAAATATCGGGCAGTTTCTCAGTGGTCTCACCTTTGGAAGCGCATATTTCTATGAATTTTCAACCGATTTTGATGGTTGAGCACTTAAAATGATCAGAATGATGTGGCAATCACTTTTATGAAGCAATTATAATGATTACACATGAAAGACAAAATATTTAATTCATTACAATGTCCATAGCCACTATTGTCTACTGATCGGAGTCGTTGCTGTACAGAGAATGGAACTATCTCTGTCATAAACTGACAACAAATTTTGAACAAAAAAGTAAGATAAATATAAAAAATAAAAATCATTTAAAATTCAACAAAATTTTAGATTCGCTCATCAGATCACGTATCGGGTATAATGGATTTCACAGTAGGTATATTTATTTGATGGGAGGTTTAAAAAATAGGCAAAAACGGTTGGGTAAATATATCGCTGTTTTTTGAAATATGAATAACCACATACTATGGACAAAATTGCACAGCACATAAAGCCTTGGCCGGTGCCTTTCCCGGTGCCTTTTACTTTGCCCTGGTGCTAGCACCTTTGGCACCGGCAAAAAAATGGCACCGCACCGCACCGGCACCGGTGCTATTCTGAAAAAAATTGCACCGGCACCGGCATGGCACCCCTGAAGATTGCAATGGCACCGCACCAGCACCGGTGCTGGTGCCCTTCGGTGCCCAGCACCGGGGCACCGGTGCCCCGGTGCCTTTACATCACTAGTTGTTTGAAATGTGCAGTAAATGAGTTATGTGTTTTAAATTTCCCTATGTACCTGTGTTCAACAGCAGTGTGCATGCAAGATGCATCCTGTATTAACCACTTTGTGAAGGAGAGGCAGAATGATGTATTCGGTAGTGACAGTAATGACAATATGAACTAGGCTTATGATATCATAGCTAATGTTTGTTAGTGCTGGCACATTGCCAACACTGGTGGCTTGCACTAGCCAAAGTTTTATGATCACAACTTAATGCAGCATTGAGCTAGAGCACCATGTCTACATCAGTACAAAATGACCGAAATTGTAACCCCCACAGTTCCGCAGTGGGTGTAGCTAGAGGGGCGAAATTTTGGGCGGTAACTCAAAACATCTGATATCTTAACCTGCCATAATTTTATGACCGTAGCTTACCCCTAGCGCGAATGGCAAGCACTGCCCGGGGACTTTTCAGCCCGACCATGTAGATGTTTTTGGGCGATAGGAAATGGGAAATGGGCTTGGTGTTTCAGGATCGGGATCGGGATTGGGATCGGAACCGCAAAATCACAAAAAGTTTTGGAATTTGGATCGGTATCCCATTTGAACCCTAATCACAATTACATGTATTTGGCTTACAAGCACTTCAATTATATATACCTAAATGTGATATGAAATAAAGCACTTAAATTACATGGAAATGTGTCACAACACATCACGTGACACCGATTTGTTTTTTTCGAGACAGAACATTATTGGAAAACGAATGCCACCCTACAAGTTTCACTTTTTATCCAAAAAATGTACTATCTGTCCATTTGGTTGAGCAATTTGTTAGTTTACATGTCCAATATTAATTACCTAATTGTATACTCGGCAAACCGCAATATATACGCCCAAAATTACTTTTGTGTTAGTCGATAAGGCGCGATCGCCGTATTTACGCAAGCACTTTCACAAAAAAGTATCGAAAAATATTGATAGAAAAAGGTGCAATATATCGTTCAAGCAACGAATCTTTTTTCTGCGACTAGCATTGAAAAAATCTCTGGGAGATTTATATTTAAAAAATCTCAGAAAATAAACACCTTCCCGATCAAGTCCGGCCCCCCATTTTTTATTTTACTTCTGACGTCCTATCTCCTGTTCTAGGACGCGCCAGAAGCTGAAACTTGGGGTAGATATTGGCGCAACCCCCCTCTACTTCGCATGAATTGAAGGGGTCGCGGCGACCCCCTACAGGGTGGGTCGCCGAGTGCAAAAAAAATTTGCAGCTTTTTTAGTGTCCCACACAGGTCCGGCCCCCACTGATTTCTTTCACTGCGGGTGCCGTACCTCCACCTGTGGGAGGGGTATAAATCTAAAATTTTGGGGATGTGTCGCCAACACCCCTCCCCTACCATACACTGGCCAGGCGGTCTTTGGCAACTCACCACAGTGTGGGGTGCAAAGTTTAAAATTTATTAAAATGTTACTGTCCCACACAAGTACAGCATCCAATTGAATTTCAAAAAATGGACACTTGTGTTGTTTTAACACTAATGTTGTTGACAATGTGAAATAAGCATGAAATATCCTCTAAAAATATCTTATCCGACCTAAAACTGCCCACCACATGAACCCCTCCCCCCAAGTGGGTGACAAAAAAATCACTTTTTACAACTTTTTCATCAGACACTTGAACTGCTGGTTTACAATGATTTATAGAGTAGGGTTGAAGGTTTCAAATTGTGTAAAAAACCTTACCTCAAAAATGCCTTCATAAGAAAATTTGCTGGGGGTAAATTTAAAATTGTGAATTTTGCCTATATTTGTTCCTGCAATGATGTCATTTTTACAATTTGAAATTCACCCCCAGCAAATTTTCTTATGAAGGCATTTTTGAGGTAAGGTTTTTTACACAACTTGAGACCTTTAACCATCCCCTATAAATTATTGTAAACCAGCCGTTCAAGTGTCTAATAAAAAAGTTGTAAAAAGTGATTTTTTTGTCACCCACTTGGGGGAAGGGGTTCATGTGGTGGCCAGTTTTGGGTCATATAAGATATTTTTTAGAGGATATTTCATGCTTATTTCACATTGTCAACCACATTAGTGTGAAAACAACACAAAAGTGTCTATTTTTTAAAATTCAATTGGATGCTGGACTTGTGTGGGACAGTAACATTTTAATAAATTTTAAACTTTGCACCCCACACTGTGGTGAGTTGCCAAAAACCGCCTGGCCAGTGTATAGTAGGGGAGGGGTGTTGGCAACACATCCCCAAAAATTTTACATCTATACCCCTCCCACAGCTGGAGATACGGGACCCGCAGTGTAAGAAATCAACCGGGGGCCGGACCTGTGTGGGACAGCGAAAACGCTGCAAATTTTTTTCACATATATGGCGACCCCTTCTATAGTGAGTCGCCGCTGTCCCATTTATTCATGCGGGGTAGTGGGGGGGTTGCGCCTATATACCACCCAAGTTTTAGTTTTCCACCCCTCCCGCAACCGGAGATATGGCCTGCGAAGTGAAAAAAAAAATAGGCGGCCGGACTTGATCGGGAAGGTGTTTATAAGATTTTCTGACATTTATATTTTTTTCACGATCTTCTAGAGAGATTTAATTATATTTTCTTGTTGAGAGATTTTCTGAGATTTTTAAAAATATCAGAAAATCTCTCAAATTTATATTTATGATATTTATATTTATTTATATATTTTTTCCAGGTTTTTTGAGAGAGATTTGATTTTTTTTTTCTTGAGAGATTTTCTGAGATTATATTTAATTATATTTTCTAAAAATTTCTCAACAGGAGGGGGGTTCTTTCAAGAGGGGCGCCGGTGCTGACGCACTTCGGCGGCCAAAACCGGTGCTTCGGTCCCAGCCAGAGTTGTTGAAGCAAAGTTGTTAAAACGTATTTACTTTCACTCAATAAATACGTATACTCAAGTACAGAGTAAATACGTTTACATTTCCTCTGAAAAAGTTCCTGTACTCGCTTTTACGTATACTTTTTGAAAGTACTCGTATACAGAAAACGTATTTCAGATTACCTACATAGGTTTTATCTATATAAAGATCTTGTATAGATTTGTATAGATTTTTGAAAGGCATAGAAAGGAACAAAGGAGGAAATATGCTTAAAAAAGGGGAAACTAGTTGAAAATGTGTATATAAGGAAATATCACAGCCTAAAATTGCTTAAAATAGGCAAAAAATGAAATTGAGTTATTTGAAGTGAAAATTTTGGCCACATGACACAAAAGTACTCACGTTTACGTTTTCTGTTGGGGAAAAGTACGTTTACTCATGTTTACTCATGAGTAAAAGTAAAAGAAATTACTTTACTCTTTTTCTGTACTCAGGGGTGAGTAAAAAAATACTTTACGTTTACGTATACTTTGAAAAAAATCCATTACTTTAAACAACTCTGGTTGAAAGTACTGAAGTTTTTGAAGTAGACATAAACATAAAGTATGTATTTTTACTGACCCCTGAGTACAGAGAATGTAGAGTAAATTTTTTTCTTTTACTCATGAGTAAATGTGACTAGACATACTTTTTCCCTGGAAAATGTAAAAGTGGGTATTTTTATATATTTACATTGCCCTAATTTTCACTCGAATCAATTATTTTCATACTTTTTTGCACCTTTTCAGCTTCAAATTCATAAGTTCAAATGCTTTTTTTGCCTTTTTTCAGCTATTCTGTCTATATGTGTATATGTGTTACACATAATTTTTCATACTTTTTTGCACGTTTTCACCTTCAGAATCATTAGTTCAAATGCTTTTTGCTTACTTTCAGCTATTCTGTCTATATTGTTAGGCCATTGTTAGCCGCATATAAGCCCCTATGCCCTATCTCAGTGCAAAAATGTGGCCTCCTAGTAAATAGCTCAGTCAGTTAGAGCATTCAAACGGAACGTGAAGGTAAATCCTGGCTAGGCGATGCTACAGTTTTGTACCTTTATATAGGTAGGTGGTATATATTTCCCTATTCTTAGCTTTTTCTCTCTTTTATGCCTTGAAAAAGCCTATCTAAAAAACGTTTTGTGCATTCAAGTACTTTCAAAATGTATATGTTAAAGGGTGTGCAGGAACCTTATTTGTAGGAAATGTAAACGTTTTTACTCTGTAAATACTCGAGTATACGTATTTATTGAGTAAAAGTAAATACATTTTAACAACTATGGTCCCAGCGCCAGCGCCTTAACATTTAGTGCGCGGTTTAATTAGACCCGGTACACAGAGATGTTTCTTACTTTCTTAGAATGTCATTTTAAATTGAAATCGTAAAAATGTAATTTGCAGAAAGATCTTTGTTTGGTCCACGGATGGATGCAACAACACTGAGATCAAATAAGCATAAAAATAGAATGGACTCACAACGACAAGAAGTACACACACCTGTTCACAGTCGTATATTTATTTCCATTATTTCGCAAAAGAATAGAAGTTCTAAAATAAACTGTGGTTTGTCCATATTTTCTGTATTTATGTAACTATTTACATATTTACCGTATTTCCTCGAAATACCCCTCCCCCCTTCGAAATACCCCCGTCTCGAAATACCCCTCCCCCTCAAAATGGACACTATGAATTTATTAGCCCCCCCCCTCAAAATACCCCCCCCCCAAATTGACTGTAAACAGAACGTACATGACAAAAGCTACTGTTTGTGATCCGGACGATGTAGAACAGACGTTAAAACAATGACTGTGTTACGTTAGAACCTATTTTACACCATCTACATGCTTAAGTCTATAGACAGTCTGTAGTCTGTACATGGAGCTTTTTGTTGCATTTGCATCAGCGTACGTAACAAACAACATTTTAATACCGCGGGTTCAAAAAAATTCTGGCGAAAAAAAGCCCCCTCCCCCTCGTTTAACCCTCCCTAAAAATTCTCACTCTGAAACAATCACCCCCGGGGGGGGGGGGGGTATTGCGAGGAAATACGGTAACTAGATCTTCTCAAATCGCCCATATTCAATGATCAATACTACTCAGTACTCACAATGATCAAATATCTTAATTACAAAATATTTCTGCGAAACACCTGCCCGAGTTTATGTGCACATACAGTGTACCGTATTTCCTCGAAATACCCCCGGGGGGTTTATTTTTTCAGAGTGAGAATTTTGAGGGGGGGTTAAACAAGGGGGGGGGGGGTATTTCGAGTGGGGGGTTTATTATTTCGCCAGAAATTTTTTGAAAACCAAGTACTAAATTGTCGTCTGAAACGTACGCAGACGTCGAAAATGCAACAAAAATCGCCATTTATGAGACTCTAAAGACTTGTAAAAGTGTGTAGACGTATAATCACTGTTCTCACATAACAGAGTCATCGTTCTTAACGTGTGTTTTGCATTACCCAGATGACAAACCGCAGCCTTTGTCATTTACATTCTCTATACACTAAATTTGGGGGGGGGGGTATTTCGAGGGGGCGTTATAAGTTCATAGTGTCCATTTTGAGGGGGGTATTTCGAGGGGGGGGGGTATTTCGAGGGGGGGGGGGGGGTATTTCGAGGGGGGGTATTTCGAGGAAATACGGTATACACGGACACACGGACCGAAAAGTATGCGCCCTAAATTCTATGTCTTCTCTTAGTAGATAACGCGGAATATTATTGAATTAGTCAAATATAAATACCTAGCATATTAATAGAATTTGCCAGACAGTGGTCTGATAGCCACTGGATTAAAATCTGAAATAGGTAAGTAAAGCACAACCAGGCGCCAGCCCGAGCCGTGCAAAGTGTCCAAAATCATGCAAAATGTCGTACTATCTTGTCAATATTTATGCATAATGTCGCTTTATTTACATTGGATTAGCATAAAATCCCTGTTTATGTGGACAAGTTTTTCGAGCATTCTACATAATTGATTTGCTAGACCATTGGATAGTAAACCAAAATGAACCCAAATTCATTCAGAAATGATGCTGATGAAAACTGTCAAATTTACAGCACTTAGCTACCGTATTGGCTTTTTTGAGCTTATGCCCAAATAGAGTGCCATGCTTGAATACAGTGCCATCGCCATGTTAACTGGCTTATGAAAAAACAATACAGAGTCATGCTTGAATTAAGCACTCCTTCCCCACACAAAAATATCGCCTATAGTCAATTAGTAACCTTAAACAACAGAAGTTACATATGTTTCCTTGCATTTTTGTGTGGGGAGGGTCACTTAATTCAAGCACTGTATTGTTTCATAAGCCAGTTAGCATGACACTGTATTGTTTCATAAGCCAGTTAGCATGACACTGTATTGTTTCATAAGCCAGTTAGAATGACACTGTATTGTTTCATAAGCCAGTTAGAATGACACTGTATTGTTTCATAAGCCAAAAAGCATGGCACTATATTCAGGCATGGCACTTAAAACATGGTATTATGGTAGCTAACTTGTTCTGACAGTTCATTTTGCACATACGGGCTGCATTCGCATGTAAGTAACATAGCCAAAAGCATGTTTATACCCTACATTTTCTTTGCTAGTAATATGTATGATATAATACAGTGTACCATGCTCGATTTTAGTGTCATGCTTGAATTGAGTGCCATTGTGTGACAGAGTTGTTAAAAGTACTGAAGTTTTTTCAAAATAAATGTAAACATAAAGTATTATTTTACTCACCTCTGAGGAAAACGAATACGGAAAAAAAATTTGCACTTGCCAGAAAACGGACAAATATTTGCACTTGCCGGAAAACGGAACGGAAAACGGGAAAAAATTGCCTGCGGAAACGGAAAACGGAAAACGGAAATTTGACACCCTAGTCAGGACGTATTTTTAGAGTAGTTTGACAACCTTATGAAAAATACAGTACCCGGTTTTCAGAAAAGCCACACAAATATTAGGTTGTAAACTAATGAAGTGTCTTTTTTCGATTTCATACAAATATACATTTGTGCATCCCACATTCTTTTGTACGTTGACCGATTTTGATGCCATTTGAGTATGTTGGGGTTTGGGGTCCTCGAATAATCCCCCATTCCCGAGATAAGGGGGGGTCTATAAAAAGGTGGTCATTTTGCATGGCCGATCTACACGTTCACTTTGAACCTTACTCACTCAGCCATTTCTGTGCCAATTTGGATTGTTCGACACTTAAAATGATCAGCACAACCAGTAGATTCCATTTTTGTGGTCGGATTAGTGATGTCTAAATAACGTATGCCGATTTGACCCAGTTTTTAAACACCAAAAATAAATTTTTCTAAATATGCTATCATATACTTTAGACAATGGGGATTCATATACCACAAAAATTATTTCAATATCTCTTTCCAATCAAAAGTAATAGAACTTTAAACTTCCGCCTCCCATACATGTGAATAACTAATCAAGAACGATGAATACAGATAACCTGAGCATAAAAATGAAACTTACAGGTTTTTCTGATCATTTTAAGTGTTCATTGGTGGAAATTGGCTGAGAAATGGCCGAGATATGGATTTCTGAAGTCACATGCATTTGCTCGTCATGCAGATTTTTCTATTTATTGTTGGGAGGCGAATGTTTAAAGGGATATAACTTTTGACTGGAGAGAGATATTGAAATAATTTTTGGGCCAGATTTATTCTTTTTGTCTATAGTATATGATAGCAACTTCAAAAAAATCGTCTTGAAAAATTATAATTACGATTATTTTTCATGTTCACAAACCGGGTCAAATCGGCATACGGGATTAAGACATCACTAACTCGACCACAAAAATTGAATATGCGGATTGTCCTGGTTATTTTAAGTGTTGAACGATTCGAATCGGCCCAGAAATGGCTGAGTTATTAAGCTTCAAAGTCAATGTGCATATTGGCCACGTAAAATGACCGCCTTTTTATAGACCCCCCCTTATCTCGGGACTGGGGGATTATTTGAGCAAACAAAAACATTTCATCATAGCCCAGACCCCGAACCCCAACATACTCAAATGGCATCAAAATCGGTCAACGTACAACACAATGGAAAGCACAAATGTATATTTGTATGAGATGGCGAAAAAAGACACTTCATTAGTTTACAACCTAATACAATATAGGTATCTTTATTTGAATTTTATTTATAAGACGTGTCATTCCAACAACTGTCGATTAAATAATATGCGTTCCACATCGAAAACTACAGCATGTGAACATGTCGGTGTCTAGAGGACACATTGCGATGGAATATGAAAATCAAACATTTCCCGGGGCCGCCCAGTGTCATCCAACCACAAAAGGTATCCATGCTGAACAAACAATCACCACCCACTGTCTACTACTGTAATTCTTCTAATAGAACGGTGAGGTTCTATTTTTTCGTAAACTTTTTTATCTGCCGTTCTATTGGAGGCTCTGGTTCTACTTATTTCACAAAATTTTTCATACATTTTTCATTTGAACTTTGTTTTTTTTAAATGAAGCTTGAGTAATATTTGAATATCACGGCATAAATTTGAAACTTACCTAATATCTATTCGAATGCTACGAACATACTCGCTATCCATTTTTTTATATTTTTGAGTTGGCACCATTGAAAGGTCCAAGCGGGATCCCGATCCCGAAACCTGAATCGCGATCCCGATCCTGAACTCTCAAAATCGAAATCCCGATTCCGATCCCCATCCCAAAATTTTTAAATCCCAATCCCGATCCCAATCCCGAAACCCTAATCCCGATCCCGAAAAGTCAATCCCGTTTGTATCATACGCCTTTCCAACGTAATTTCGACCTGCCATTATATTGGAAGCCGTCCGTTCTATTGGAGACTGCCGTTCTATTTGAGTGTGCCGTACTATTGTGTTCGTGAGCGCAAAAACGTGCCAATACCTACGTAAAACCGTTCAATTGGGGGTAATTCATTCTATTTCAAGAAATACAGTACGCATATTATTGTAAATACATACCTTTACTGGTGTTCCTCTTTCCACACCATTATATTCTACAACACTAGTGCTTGAGAAAAAATCAAGTTTAAAAAACGGTTGTTCAAAAAAATTTCAAATAAAGATGTGTGAAAAAGTAGTGGAAAATAGAACGGCAGCCTCCGATAGAACGCTGGGTAAAAAAAAGTTGATGAAAAATAGAACCACACTCTTAAATGAGAAGAAAGAGTACTTTATATAAGATACATTTACTTTAAAAAAGCTCAGTACTTTTAACAACTCTGGTAATTCCATCCAAACCTCCTCAAGAGTAGGTAGGCATCATCTTACCCCTTCATGTTTTAAAAATATCACTTTTTTAGAATCTTTTTTAAAAACCCACGTAGGTATTCTATAGCGAGAGGCGCTACGGCATCGCATCGCTGGTGCGTTTTGCTAACAAATCAGCGCAGATGGCGCTGGAGGCAAACGCGTTAGCGATAGCAATTTCCGTTTCTAAGCGGCTTTTTTTTGCTGCGTGCCATTTGTTCAGTTCGATAGAACCCCCCCCCCCAGACTATCAAGGTGGCAGTGCCGGGTGAAAGGACGTACACATACACCAGTTGACAATTGAAATCGGGTGTCAACTGGGTCGAGTGGTTCCCATTCAGATTTTAGTTGATGGGGCGCGGAATTATGCTAAATGCAAGGACGTACGCAGGGGGGGGCGGGCAGAAAAATTTGCCCCCCCCCCGTTCCCGGGTCGGGCAGAAAAATTTGCCAGAAATGTCACTTTTCTGAGGCGAACTTGTGGGCACTTTAATAAAAATTTTTGGCGCCGCCCCCCCCCCCCCCCCCCCCCGTTCGCTGGGCTCCGTATACAATCCGCCCCCCCCCCCCGCTCATAAATTCTGCGTACGTCCCTGCTCAAATGCACATGACAACATTAATTGCTTTTCCACAATGGCGCAAGTGCACGTGAAAATCGTGCCGCGTCCCGTCAACTAAAATCTGAATTGACATGAAAAACAGTTGATACCCAGTGTGCGTAGCGCGAAAAAGTAAAAAAATGTAACAGACAAATTCGCATGAAAAACAATGCTCAATTATTTCTCGCCAACGTTTCAGGATAAGGAATATATTTCCATACAATTACGTTTTATAATACTTTTATTTAACTACCTATATTTTAATTGAATTTCTAAATACCTAGTCATTATTTGACGCACAGCTAACATTCATTCTATGCTAAGGGAATTTAACAAAAATTGGTTGAAGAAATTTAGATAGGTAGTCATATTATGAAGACAGTTTGGCTGCGTGCCAGGGCTATCAAATCTATGTGTGAATAGCATGACCAGGTACCACTCTCACACCCTGTCAGTTGCTTTGTTAAGTGTTAAATTTGAGACAAAGTTTCAAATCCAAAATTACCGTATTTCCTCGAATTGACGTCCCGCGGAATACCCCCAGGTGCCAATCCCAAGCCCTGTAAATTGTAAAGTAAAGTGTCAAATGTAAAGTCAAATGCAAAGTAAAGTGTCAATTGTCATGCAAAGTTCAGTAATAAAATCTTTTCTTTTTGTTTTGATTGACACTTGACTTTGCATTTGACTTGACATTTGACACTTTACAGGGCTTGGGACTGCCCCCAGGTTTGAGCTACCTGGGGAAATAATGAACCCCCCTTGAAATACCCCGCGTTTGATGATCCATGTGAATTCAAGGTTAATTCAAGGGGGATATTTCGAGGAAATACGGTAGCTTACCTGGTTATGACCAGGTGCCTGTCCCGCGCCCTGTAAAGTGTAATGTAAAGTGCCAAACGTCATGTAAAATGTAATGTAAAGTGCCAAACGTCATGTAAAATGTCCATCAAAACAAAAAGAAAAGGATTTTTATTGAAATTTTAACACTTTGCATGACAATTGACAAGTTTTTATGACATGTATGGGCAGACGAAATCTAGTAAACTTTAATCGCGATTTGAAACTTGAAAGTGCGTCGGAAATTTGAAACTTGACACGAAACTTGACTGTTGACGGGGTGAGAGATCGGCGCCAGCCAGATGCCGGAAACAAACGATTCATCGTGGCAACCGCCGGCAGGGGAGAAGTGCAATTGTTCTGATTTGACATCCAAAGAATACACGCTGTCATATGCTATGTTCAACTTTCTGGTTGTTATATTCGCTATGCCACTGGTGTCTCTGTTCGGCTTGGTGGGCAACGTTTTCAACCTGTATATTTACACCAGACCAAAGTGAGTTGTTTTTTTTCCTTTTGAAGTGTCACGTTTAGAACTGTGAAAGGCGGCAACATTTTGGCGTCAAGCGCCAAGACCCAGCGCCAGACGCTTTTGTTCTTAGCGCAACTAAAACATAGCACCAAGCGGACGAAATCACAGCAAAATGGCGCCAAGCGCCATGACACTTTTTGCCTTGGAGCCAGCGCCACGGCGCTTTTACATCAGTAATCGTGTTTCTTTTGAATTTGGATGTTGCAGTTATATGATTTTGCATTCACTTATCGAGATCCAGAAACTTTGTAATTTTTAAAGTATTTAAATACTGCATTGTGTTGATTTGATGCGAAACCGTGGGATTTACAGTCCCCTGGAATGAAACCCCCTCGTCCCTCGAAATACCCCCCAGGTCTGAGCGATCTGGGGAAATACTCAACCCTTGAAATACCCCCTTGCACTGGCGCCATTTTTCCTGGCACTTTTCCATCACTACTCGCAACCTCAAGCCAACCCCGCTCAGAATGCGCTCCAGTTCAGCGAACATCTACCTGGCGGCGCTATCAGTCAGCGACTTCTTCCTGGTGCCAGTCCCAGACTCTGTAAAATGCCTTGTAAAATGTAAAATGTCAGGTGTCATGTAAAAGATACTGTAAAGTGTCAAATGTCATGTAAAATAATCTGTAACGTGTCATGTGTATCCAAATCTTATTGTATCGTATACAAATCTTATGTTTTTGTATCCAATTCTTACTTTTCTACAAAAGCTTTGGACACAAAAACGTACGATTTGGATATGCTACAATACTATTTGGATACACATGACACTTACACGGTTATTTACATGACATTTCACAGAGTCTTCTGCACTTCACAGTGCATTTTACAGTGTCTGGGACTGCCCCCAGGTGATAACGGGCGTGGTGATGTTCTGGATCGACTCGGCCAGGGCGTACCTGCCCGCGCTGCACCACAGCCCCTACTTGGTGGTGTACACGCTGCCTTTTGGGTACCTGGCGCAGACTTGCAGTGTGTACATTATTGTCGCCGCGGCTATCGATTGCTATGTCAAGGTGTTGCGGGGGGGGGTTGTTTGATGGGGTTGGGTGGGACAGTGAAATGTCACGTTGAATGTTAAAGGGATTTCATCTGACGATTTATACTTTGCATGAAATTGGAGAAATTTTTGTGATATTTTAGGGGGTGGGAGATCAAGGGAAGTCGTGATAAGCGGAGAACATTTTGAACAAATAAAATACAGTATATTCGGCGGACCGCATGCCATGCATTTTTCTGAAGGAAACACTCCATTATGATGTCATCATTAATAAAATTAAAATAATTCCAGCAAAAAAGAAAAAACATTTCGGGAAAAACATTCCTCATTTGTATGCGACCCCGATTTTTTCTTTTTTAAAATATTTTTCTTTTTGTGATAGTGCATACATAAGTATCCGACTCGGGCGTTATCGACCAAGACATAAATAATTTATATTACATATATTACATATACCTATTAATTTTTTTTGTAAGTTGTCAATTACAATCCAGTATTTCGCGCCAATGAGAAGGTATCAAATTCACACCCTGCCTGGAATTTGAAACTTTGAGCAAAACGTGTCACTTAACATGACGTCATAATCCTCTATAACACACAGGTCTATTGGACCGAAACGTTTCCAAACTATTGCACCCCAAAAAGAGCGGTTCAACTTTTAGCCGTGGTCTTTCTGGTGTCCGCCGGTTATAATTCCCTCAGATTTGGACAATTCAGACTGAGAATGTGCAGGTTTGTGATTCGAGTGAAAATTGAGGCAGAATAATACGAAATTGGCTTCACTTGCGCTTTGGGGGGTATAATAGGATAGGAGCCAAGAAATGCATCGGCATAGATAGTTAGGTAGAAACCAACCCCCCTCCCAATTGCAGACCGATAAAAATACCTACAACCATATTTCGGGACTTCTCAAAACTTTTTTTTTCTTCAAAAACGTGGTGAAAACGTGGTGGTTGAAAAAAACGTGTTTTCCCAGACCGCACCGGCACGCGACCATGGTGGAGATCTGCCCCACGGAGCTGTTCTTCAAGATCAACGTGGTGTACAACGTGTACATGTACATGATCCTCATGACGTTCGTGCCCTTCTTCCTGCTCAGCGTGCTCAACGCGCTCATCGCCAGGCGCATGCAGAGGCGCGCCGCCGCCGCCGAGGCGAGATTGAAGTTCGTTGAGGGGGTGGGGTAAATGTGGGGTAACAGGGGGTGCGGGGTGCATGTAGTAGTGGATTTACACTACTGTGCAGAATAGTTGAGACTTTCTATGTTTGGATATTGAGGGATGACGTTTTAGGGACTGAGGGCGAGTCACATGGAAACCCATTACACATGTACATAGACCCGCCACCCATCTAATTCTACCCATTACACATCTAGACCCATTACACATATAAACCCCCCTTACAGTCTTGGCCCTTTTACATCACTATACTTATCAGTAGTCATGTAAAGAGACCCAACACTTTGGTGCCAAGCACCAAAAGTGTCTGCCAATGTTTGGTTCATTCCCATTCTGAAATATTGTGCCTACACACACTAGTTTTCACCGTGACCTCGTGTGAAAACTGAAAATTTTAAAAATGTGAATAAATGAACACGGTTGAATGATTTAATTCAGATCTTATTTGAATTTAAATAAATAAAGGCTTAAATTTGAAAATTTGAAAACTAAAACACATATTTATAGCATACTATAAGAGTAGGCTGAATGTCGCCATGTCGCCATTTCAGTTTTCACACAAGTCACGGTGAAAACTAGTGAGTGTAGGGCCATTATGGACACTACGAAATTCCCAAACATAGAAAGTCTCAACTATTATGCACGGTAGTGTATTTAACGTTATTGGATGGAATTTTTAGAGCAATTGGCAACTAAATATAATACTAGAAAAGTTTAGAGAAGCATTTACTAATCTAGACATATTTTTATGTACAACGGTTTTCCTGTAAACTGTAAATACAAACTCTATATTACTGGACTAAATATTACAGGTATGTGATGTAATTATGTTAACCGGCAGCAATGTGCTCCATTCAAAACTAGTTAGCTCCCACTAATAACACCCGCAGATCCCTCAAATTTGAAATTTAACTGTGTATGCGATGACCCCCCCCCCCACCCAAAAAAAAAAAAAAAAAATTCCGGAAACGCCCCACCTTCTTTGCAACCCAAATTCCGCCACTTTTTCCTTTAGGATTGACAGTGACGATGCGCTCGAAATTGAGGATAATCAAATAACGTTTGTTTCATCGATCGTAAAAAATTTCAGCGCACTGCGATTTCTCAAAAATTGTAAACAAATCCGTATTTAAATTTTATACTTCTAAACGTTCACTCGACTTGCACCGTATGAAAATATCAAATGAAAATATAAAACATACAGAAACCGGAGTAATCGCAATGTGCAAATAATGTCTGTTTCAACGACAGGGGTCTCCAAAATCGCGGGGGTGGGTAAATGCGGTTTAGACAAATGTCACCCCTTAAACACGCCCGCTATTTTGTCTAATCAAACATCTTTTTTAATCTTAATAATTTTAATCAAACATCTAATTAATTCAAACCTGTTAGTAAGCCCCCTATTCTTGGGAAAGAAATTTTAGACTACCGTATTTCCTCGAAATCCCCCCCTTGAATTAACCCCCCCCCCCTCGAAATACCCGCAGGTGTTTTCGAGCTGAGAAAAAATAATCCCAACTCGAAATACCCCGTCTTGAATGATGTACATCATGTATACAATGATGAATACATGATTGATTTATTGGGGTCAAATCTCATCGCAGCTTTTACATAAATATACGTAGTACACTACCGTGCATAATAGTGCGGAATGTGGTACCACGCATTGTTTTGGTGACACCCCAACACAGAAAAGAATGGCTGCCGAGTAAATAGGCATTCGTTTGATGCACATGAGTGCTGACAACACGCGTACAAAAACTTAATTTTCTATCTTACTCATGAGCCATTATATAACAAAAAAATTGCACACACCTCACTTTGTTCATCGTGCATAATAGTCCGGAAAACGTCACTCAAGCTATTCTAAGTTAAAATTTTTTCGTTAAAAAGCTAATGGTGTGATGGAGGGAATGATTTGCAACATAAAATTTCAGTAAACATGCCCATTTTTATGTTTTTATCTAATCTTAAAGGATAAAGCAAAATGAATGTGTCTATGCTTAGCTTAGTCTGTTTCCCATGGCATGGGTCAGTAATATGCTAGCTGGATTGCATCTTCAAACTGCACATTGGTGTTTTGAATTGTTTATCATTTAGAAGACACTTGTAGGTACCTAGATACAGTACCTACAGTGAACCTTGATGACCAGTAAGTATTTGTTCTTAGGCCAAAAATTTTGATGATGCGATTCATCAAATTTGTTCCTGAAAATGTAAATAATTTATACATATTCATTTGGCTTAAGAACATTATTAAACTAGACTCATATGTACTTTGTGAGTTATATGGTCAAGTACTTCAAGAATGCCTTAAGTTGTGTGCCAGTCCAATCTTAGCTATGTGTGGTTGTACAGTGTCTGTATGTCAGTTTTCATGTTGTAATGCAGTGCCTTGTAAGTGCAGTTTTGTGTGGGTGCTTACTTATAAAAAACAAATCACTTATTAGCCCCCTTACATTAAAGTTCAAGTCTTTTCGATAAGACCTACATTCTGTACCACATATTATGTTCATTATAAAGCTGCTTATGAGCAAATAATAGTGCCTTATTCATGATCTATGTGGTAGCAATTGCTACCAGATGTTGGTACTCGATTGTGAACATTTTTCTTAAAAGTCATCACCTGGAAGTAAAAAGGGGTGATATTTTCTGGCATTTATATTGTGAATCATTCGCTCCATCAAAACATCTGCGTTTGAATGGAAAAATTTCAACTTAGAATAGCTTCAGTGACGTTTTCCGGACTATTATGCACGATGAACAAAGTGAGGTGTGTGCAATTTTTTTGTTATATAATGGCTCATGAGTAAGATAGAAAATTAAGTTTTTGTACGCGTGTTGTCAGCACTCATGTGCATCAAACGAATGCCTATTTACTCGGCAGCCATGCTTTTCTGTGTTGGGGTGTCACCAAAACAATGCGTGGTACCACATTCCGCACTATTATGCACGGTAGTGTAGTTTGTATAGCTATCTACGTTTGTACGTTCTAATACGTCCCATTTGGTGACGTTTATTACTAGTTTTGGGTATGTAAAGCCCATTATTTACTACGATATTTACGAAAATTTCTGGCGAAATAATTAACCGCCCCCTCGAAGAAGCCCCCCCCCCAAATTTCCACCCTGAAAAAATCGACCCCCTGGGGGTATTTCGAGGAAATACGGTAGTATACTCGACAACAAAAGAAATCTGCAGTGGGGAAAATCCGCACCTTCAACGGACTGGGTCCATTCTTTCATGTCAATTCTTATACCGTATTTCCTCGATTTAACCCCCGAGTAATTATTCCAGGGAGAATTATTCAAGCAAAATTGGTATGTATATAGGCACTTATACATAACTGTTATTGTCGAATTTTTCTACGTCTGATTATGTGGAATTTCACAAAGTTTCTCGAGAAATAATAAAACGCTCCTGGAATAAGCCCCCCCCCTACAATTAGCCCCCTCAATTTTGTGGCAAAATAAGAAACCCATGCGGTTATTTCGAGCAAATACGGTGTATGAAATTTGCTACGTAGAGGGATTAACATGATGAACCCTCATGAAATCTAAATTTTGGAAACCCCTGTCACACCATAAAACATTTGAGGCGTCCAATTCTAAAAGTCGACAAGTCCGAAATATGAAAATTTCGAGTTAAGCCCGGAAACGTCATCTGGGGCTACCTACGTCTGCAGATTTTTCACCATCTTCCATCAATTTTTTGACCTCACATGCCCATATGGCATAGTACCACATTTGACATTTTTTGGGAAAAATGCAAAAAGTTTGGGCAAGAAGTCGACAAGTCCATCCTCCGCATCCACTTTTATGGGAAAAAAACGCAAGAAATGTGATAAGTCCACTGTGGACACCGATTTCTAAAAGTCGACAAGTCCATAATTTTCCCATAAGGCAGCCTCGTCCTCGCCGGGAACAAAAATGTGCTCGCGTGCAAGAAGCCGACAAGTCCATTTCCCTCCCCGAAACAGTTTTGCTCTCACCAAATGGAATTTTATGGACACCCCATTTTTCACATATAGGTTGAGATTAGGGGCTGAAAATTTGACACTTTATTGTCAACATATGGAACTTAATGGAAAACACGAGAGAGCCAAATTGGACACGCACCTAACGATGGCAAAAAAAGATTCGAAAATTCGAAAATATTTTCGAATTTTCGAATTTTTTCATAATTTTCGAATTTTTATTTCACCCCTGGAAAAAACACTTAAAAATCGATTTATTTTTAAAAAAATTCGAAAATTCAAAAATTCAAAAATTCGAAAATAGTTTTCGAATTTTTCAGGGAATTCAAGGTGACAAAACGCAGTTTTAAGTTCAGAGTGCTAAATAAAGTGACAATTGCTATGCAGTGGGTCTGAAAATGTCTCATGTAATGAAATAACAAACATTAGAAAAACATTGAAATGGCATCCGCGGCAGCAGCGGCGGACTCAATCACATCCATTTAGGAATGCACGGAGCTGCCCAAACAATTAGAACCGCGGCCCTCTACTTCCGCGGATGCAGACTCCGGTCCATCAAAAAAATCTCTTGCGGGTTTTCCTAGGGGCAGTCACAATACGTTTTTGAAAGGCATTCAGCCCCAGCGAAAATAGTGAAAACTGATCCACATAAGTGTTTCTACCATTTGTCATGTTAAAGTGAAGTGAAATTGTCATGTCATGCTTCACTTACAGTGAAATTAAGGTTAAAAGGTGCTCCAAACATGAAGACAGTCCAAATACTGTGTTTTAAGCTACAAATTCAATATTTTTCTAAAAAAATTCAAAAATTCCCAAAAAAGATTCGAAAATTCGAAAATTCGAAAATTAAATTCGAAATTCGAAAATTAAATTGGGGAAAAATTCGAAAATTCGAAAATTCACTTTAGAAAAAACACTTAAAAATTTAAATACTTTTTTCTGGAAGGTTTGCCATCGTTACACGCACCACGGGCCTGGAATTGTGTCTGAGACTTAAAAAGCGATTAACTCAAAATCGCATTTGGCGGACTAGTCGACTTTTACAATTGGACGCCTCATTTGAATTATTTCATTTTACTACAGAAAAAAATGTGTGTGTGTGTGTCGTAAATTCATTTTATGCACTCGCGCTTAGTAAATTTTTCCTCACACTTGAGCTAACAAAAAGCATGCCAGTCTCTGTAATTAGGGTATACGTTTTCATTCTTCGGAATGATAATTTTGAAAAAAAGATGCGTTTGTTGCGATGTAGTGTATGTAAATATGAATGTCCGTCAATTATTATCTAACACCAAAAATATTTGATGCATTTTTTATGGTGTGACGTGAATGTAAGTACTGCGGTTAACATGCTGATCAGAGTTGTTAACAGTACTGAACTTTTTCAAAGTAAAAGAAAAATTAAAGTATCTATTTTCACTCATGCCCTGAGTAGGTACAGAAAACGTACAGAATTTTTTTCACTTTTAGTAATGAGGACTTTTACTCAAAAGTACTTGTACTCGTTGTTACATCTACTTTTTGAAACTACTTGAGTACAGAAAACATATTTCAGATAGGCTTTTTATAAGCTTTTCCAAGAAGATCCAAAAATAAAAACGCGAAGAATGGCCAAAAATGTTTATAAGCACAAACATAATAAAAAAGCTGAGAATAACCAAAAAGCACATGAACTAACAAATTTGACAGAAAAATTTAGAAAACGTTCGCAAAAATACTCACTTTTACGTTTTCCAGGGGAAAATTTTTCACCCAAGTTTATTCATGAGTAAAAGTATAATATTCTTACTTTACCTTTTCGGTACTCAGTGGGCTGATAAAAAGGGAATACTTTATGTATACTTTGAAAAAAGTTCGGTACTTTTAACAACACTGTACATAACATCGCATGAGAATTCAACAACACAGTTCACAAATTATTAGTTTGTAACGTACACGACACACGGCACAATGTGAAGAAAAAAGCGTAAAATCAGTTCATTTCCCGGTATTCATATAAATGTAATATTTGTTACACGTCTAGTGATGTAAAAGCGCCACGGCGCCAGCATAATCATCATGGAAATCTTGGCACTTGGCGCCATCTGCCGTGGTTCTATTGATTCTTGATGCTGGGGATTGGAAAAGTGCCAAGGCGCATTTGGCGCCAAAGTCTTGGCACTACATCATACTTGTCAGTATTTAGACATGTAAAAAACCCATGACTTTGCGCCTAACACCAAAAGCGCCATGGCACTTTTCTAACCCTTAGCGCCAAGCACAAATGGTGCCACAGCAAAATGAGGCCAAGCACCATAGCGCTTTTTGCTTGTCGCCAGCGCCATGGCGTTTTTACATCACCTATACCTGTTAGTTGTCACTTTTCACGCTTGTTAAAAAATACCTATCTGG
Source organism: Sphaerolaimus hirsutus (assembly GCA_964036195.1). Taxonomy (NCBI): domain Eukaryota; kingdom Metazoa; phylum Nematoda; class Chromadorea; order Monhysterida; family Sphaerolaimidae; genus Sphaerolaimus; species Sphaerolaimus hirsutus. The sequence goes on along the minus strand of OZ038459.1, from coordinate 3,429,835 downwards.
CCAACTGTCTCTTTCTTAATAAAAATAGGATACTATAGGAGGACAGTTTACGAATATCTTGCCTGAAATTTTGTCACAGCGTGTGGCGGGGGTGCCAAGAATACATGTCGCTGCACACATTAGCTTACAAACGAATATTAAGAAATTTAGTGAACACATTGATCAGCGTTGAACAGATTTGAGTTGCTGGAAAAAGTAATTTCTACCCTCGATCAAGTGTACCTAGTTGACGAACACCTAATTCCAGTAAATTCAAATCGCATTCAAAGTTGTCATGTAAAGGACCGTGTGTAAAGTGTCATGTAGAAAGCGTATGAAAAGTCAGGTGTCATGAAAAAGACCATGTAAAGTGTCAAAACTCATGTAAAAGACACAGTAAAGTGCCATGCGTATCCAAATCTTATTGCATTGTATCCTAATCTTATGCTTTTGCCACTGTCTCTTATGTCCAAAAGTAAGATTTGGATACAAAAACATGAGATTTAGATAAACACTTTACAGGGTATTTTACATGACATTTTACATTTTACATGGTCTTACACACAACACCTGTATTTTATAGGGTGTTTCACACTTTACAGGGTCCTTAACAGGCTCTGGAACCGGCACCTATCAATAAAACTAAACTAGTCTGTGCAGCGCCAACATAACCCCACTACCACCCCAACCCCCAACCCCCAACCCCCCAGACTCTCTCAAAGCCCCAGCCCCCTCCTGCGGGCGGCGCTGCCCACCAGCGTCACCGTGAACCGGCACACCATGGTGGGCAACGTGCCGCCCTACGCCCTGCCGCGGCGGCACACCGAAATGCAGTGTCCCAGGGATAATGGTGGCAGGAAGAGCGTGAGGGACCGGACTAGGAGGGAAAATAGCAGTTATGGGATTGATACTGTGAGCGTGAGTTTGGGGGGGGGCGGTTGCTTGCTATTATACATGGAGAGTTGGCTTTGGCCTTTGGGGACGGTTCTGTAAAGTGAAAAGTAAAGTGTCAAATGTCACGCAAAGTTCAGGAAAAAAGTTTTTCTTTGTTTTGATTCACATTTTACATGACATTTGACACTTTACTTAACACTTTACAGGGGTGGGATTGCACCTGGTGCAGATTCCGCAAGAAGATAGTAAAAAAACGTTTTAAAACTAAGAAGTAAAATATTTAAATCAAAATAAACTTAAAACTTATCGTTTTTCTTCGCATTTTAATTCTCACTTATTTCACTTCTCATTTCACTTCTCACTTCTAATTTCACTTCTCACATCAAAATTAAAGTGTGTCAAAATTACACGAAAATACTTTTACGTTTAGAATTCAGTCATCACCCCCCCCCCAAAAAAAAAAAAATCCCCAATGCACCCCCTTCGAGCATTTCGCAGCCGCGCTACCACGGCATAGCGGGCATTGCGGCCGCGGCGCCGCTGCAAATGATGAAGGTGCGCCCCGGCGCCGGCGAGGCCGACAGCGACGACACCGTCACTATGATCATGGTCAGTTGACAGTTGACGGAAGCAGTTGACGGAAAGTTGACGGAATTAGTTGAAAGACGGTTGACGGATTTTTGGGTGGGTTGATGGGGGTGATTGCGAGATAATTACTCGCGTTCAACTTTACTCGGTGCTAGTCGGAGACATTGCGTGACAATTAACGTTTCACAAAGTGTCATGTCAAAGTTTCATTCTGACTGGTTATTTCATGGAATCACAACTTTTGCCACTTGCATGACAATTAACGACATTTTAACATTTACAGGCTAACACGCCAATACACGAACATTAGGGTTCAAACGGGATTGACCTTTCGGGATCGGAATTGTGATTTTCAGATTTCACGATCGGGATCGGGTTTGGTTTGGGGCTTCGGGATCGGGACCACTAAACCGGGCAAATATCGGGATTCGGGATCGGGATCCCACTTGTAATCTAACTCGCCCCTCCCAGGTGGTGCTGCTGTTTCTGCTGTGCAACACGTTGGCGCTGGTGATCAACATCGTGGAGACGTTCGGCAGCCCCGACCCGCTCGTGCTCAACTTCCTCACCGACGCCAGCAATTTTCTCGTCATACTCAATTCCTCCGTCAATTTCGTCATTTATATGATCTTCAGCACAGATTTTTATTCGATTTTCTGGTGAGATAAAGGAGGGTTTTGGATAACTTTTTTGGAATATTCCGTAGTGTGCCCGATTAAGCACACCAGTTGACAATTGAAATTTTCAAAATTGATAAATCTGTTTCGAACATCCACCCTTGAAACACCTCTGGTATAGAATTTTGGGATACCACACCTAATTAGGGTTCAAACCAGACTTGTTTTCCGGATCGGTATCCAAATTGGCATTTTGATACACTTTTTAATCTGGCGGAATCGAGCCATTGAACAAAACTAAGGTGTACCTACAAATAAAAAACTAAAACTTCCCCAAAAACGCGCAGCGACATGTTCCGAGACCGATTCTGCTGCAAGACAACGCCCGGTCCGAAAATGTCCAGCCAGGTGCCACTCCCAGACACTGTAAAATGTCCTGTAAAATGTCAAATTTCATGCGAAAAATGTGCTGGAAAATGGCAAACGTAAATACGTTGACACTTTGAACGACATTTGACATTACCATGACTTTAAACACGGAAAAATTTGTGTCAAAAAAATTTACGGAAAACGGAAAAGTTAAAATTTTTCACCTGCCGGAAACGGAAAGGGTAAAAAATTTTAGCTGCGGGAAAACGGAAAACGGAAAGGGTAAAAACATCCTCCGGAAAGCGGAAAGCGGAAAACGGAAAGTTGACACCCTACTTTAGACACTTTACATGACATTTGACATTTTCCATGACTTCAGACACTTTGCACTACATTAGCCATTTGCCAGGGCATTTCACAGAGTCTGTGACTACCCCGCAGAACGACATCGTCATCGGCAACTACAACTGCACCACGGTGCCGCTGATGAACAACGACATCAAAGCGACCGAATTCAGCGATCCCAGACTAATTAACAACATTCAAACGCAGCCGCGCGACAAAATATGTCGCGCCGATGATAACACTCCGCCAGTTGACACTACTGTGCGTTCGACATATGGCAAACGTACGATGTTTCAGAGTTGCGTAAGGATTAGTAATGATGTTAACAGTTGCAAGTCGAGAGACCAATTGGTAGGGCTAATAGAAGTGTGGAAGTGCCAAATATGAAATGTTTGAGGTGCTGGTGGTGAAATGTGACTGGGCTGTTTGGAAAATAGTGTACATTGGGTTAAGAATACCGTATTTTCTCGAATTAACCCCCCCCTCGAAATACCTTAGGTCTGAGCGAGCTGTGGAAATAATACCTCTTAGAAACAGTCCCACTCGAATTGAGTATAAAGAGAATGTAAACGACACAATTATACATTTTGTGGTTAATGAAGCACATGTAAAATACAATGAGTGAGTTGCGTTAGGACAGGTATTGTATGGTACCACTCCACAGTGTACAAAAATACACTTTAACATATTTATCAATAGATGCGTAGATATTTTACACTTCTGTTATTCTTGGATTGTTCTACGTTTGAGTAGGAGGAATTTCATAAAATTTACGGCGTGATAAAGAAACCCATCGAAAATGACCCACTTGAAATAGGGCCCACACACGCTAGTTGACATCGACACCAAATGTCAACTGGTTCCGATCCCTATGCAAGGCTCGCTGACGAGCCGACGAACGACATTCAAACGCAAGCTTTGAATTTGGAATGGAACCAGTTGACATTTGGTGTCAATGTCAACTAGCGTGTGTAGGGCCATACTCCCCTACAAAATTAGCTGACGAAATAATAAACCGCCGGAGGTTTTTCGAGGAAATACGGTACATGGAGTTGCCCATCGTGAAGTTACGACAAAATAAGGTATTTTCGTGTTGTACATACATAACCAAATTTGAATTACTGCATACAGTTGACAAAACGGTGGCAGTCAACAAGTGTTTTGTACTGGAGCATAATGGACATCGCACCCAGTTTGAGCTCAAAAATCCAATAAATTATGAATAGCATCAAAATCAAAAACATCAAATCACCGTTTTGCACATGCATCGCTAATTTTTTTACTTCTAGCAATATTTTCCAAACAGCCCAAGTAAATTATATTTACATACCTATTTACTTTCACAAAGTCGCGTATATTTCAGTGACTTTACACCTTGCACGAGTGGTTAACGTTGGAGGCGTGCCAACTATTTTTGACGCACGCGATTTTCATAAACGAGTAAAAAATTCATTACTGTTATAACGTTATACGTTAACGTATTATCACAACAATGAATTTTTTTCACCTTTTGACAAAAAAATCATGCTTAACCATTATTGGCATGCTTCCAACGTGAGACATAAATACGTGCGAATGCACAGTATGACAACGCCGCCGAGTTTATCCATATCAAATCGACACTTAATTGAAGCCGATCTTTTACATGAAGCGAAATTCACTCGAAACTCAGAGACTTATGTTTAACTATGCGCATGTTATTTCTGCTCTTAGCACAACAGTGAAGGGAGTAGTCGCTCGCAATTAGCAAATGACCGTATTTCGTCGAATAAAGTGGCATTACTTATTGGTTTGTGGGAATGGCATTTTTCTATGCCGTTTTGTGAATGGAAAATTCAGAAAAATATTGTGATTTTCTTCAAAATGAATGGAAAATTTACTGTTCAAAAACTCTTGTTTTAAATTTCTAAATTTAAATTTAAATTTAAAAAACCCTAGACGCATACCCATAAAAATATGCGTATACGGATGATCATTTGTAATTATGTAGTCTATTTTTGGAAAATTTTCTCAACTAAATGTTGGGTCACGAAAAGAACTCTAAATGTCAAGTTAATAAAAATAACATTAAAAAATTAATTGTGGAACTGCCCGTTGGTGTTTTCTACCTTTTTCCTCGAGTATGTGCACTTTTCGATGAAATATGGTTTTCAGTTTAGCATATTTTTAGAAATTCACGTGTGCCCCTTCACTTATTATATGCACAGTGTTGTTTCACGTGAGCAAATTATCAATATCAGGACCCAGATTTAATTAGGCAGGCAGGTGTGAATATAATGATCCATTTTCATACAAATTTGACGGACTCGATCGATAAAATTGACACAAAAAAAAACGATTCATGTTTTCGATATCGTTGCGACATTCTCTTCTGTAAAAAGTGTGAAAAATCGCTAATTTGGCCAATAAATTTTGCCTTGCGATTTTTGACGCTTTTTTACAAAGGACAGTATCGCAATTAGGTATATGGAAAACATCGTGACAAATAATTTTTCCAATTTTACCTGCCTAGTCCATCAAATCTGTTTTAAAATCGACCTTTATATCAATACATTTCCATTTTTGTCGGGCGCGCCTGCCTTCCTAATTAAATCTGGAGCCTGGAACCTGAATCCAAATTCAAATTTTTGTCAAGTAAAAGAGAAGTGAAGCCAAAGCATGTGTAAAAAAATTTGCCATTAGACATTTACGCAAGTTAATTATTAGCAATATTTCCTAATTCTCTTCACTTTTCTTGTCCCTTGACAAAGCGACGTATTTGGCTCCAGGTTCTGTAGGGACTGTTAGAGTTCAAATGGGAATTGACTTTTGGGATCGGGATTGGTTTTTTTAATTTTTGAGATCAGCATTGTTTTTGGAATATGATAGATCGGGATCAGGATAATATATTTGAATTTTTGGGATCAGGATAAGGATTGTTCTTTTCAATTTTCAGGATAAGGTTCTGAAATCCGGATTTTGGATTCTCTAATTTTTCACCAAAAAAACACACTCCAGAAGTATCCAGTAGTGGCATAAAATGCACACTGGATGTTTCTGTTTAAAATGCAATTTCTCAGCGCAAAAGTCATTTGGCAAATTTTCCAGGATTGGGGTTAGGTAAATTTTATCAGTATCGAGATCGGTATCTAAAATGTTTTGGTATCAGTTTTGGTTTTTCAAATTTTCAGGATCGGAATCAGAACCACAAAATCCCAAAAATTCACAAGATTCAGGATCAGGATCCCATCTGCCCCTAGCTGGTATAATGGCCCCCCACACGCTAGTTGACATCGACACCAAATGTCAACTGATTCCGTTCCTAATTCGAAGAATGCGTGAGAACGTTGTTCGTCCACTCGTCCGCAAGCTTTGAATCGGGATGGGAACCAGTTGACATTTGTTGTCTATGTCAACTAGCGTGTGTGGACCCAATAGTACCCAGTAACCGCCAAGCAAACACCCCCCACACACTATAGATGTTGTACCAAAGCGACGGGGAGAAAGGCACGCCCGACTTCGCCAAGTTGGTCAGGTTCGAGTCAGAAACCGACGACATTTGCCTGATGCTCGAGATTACGTGAGAAATGAATACTTTCCCTTCACTTAAGGCGCTGTTTGCGACGGGGTTTTTTTTGTGTGACGACAAAAAATTTACGTGTCGATTTTTTTAAACCATTTTTTGGAATGAACATGAAATTTTTGATGCGTTTGACACCTCGAACGGCTTGTCGCTTTGTGCCCGCGCACACTAGTTTTCACACGAAATTTCGAAAACTCACAAATCAGCTTAGAACGCATTTGAGTTTTCTACAATGAGGTGGCTGTCAACTACAGTTGACGGACATTAAAAATGACTCATAAAAATGACTGACGATGAGTCATTTTTATCTCCGTCAACTGTAGTTGACGGCCACCTCATTGTGGAAAACTCAAACACGTTTAAAGTTCATTTATGAGTTTTCAAAATTTCGTGTGTAAACTAGCGTGTGCAGGGCCTTTGCGACATCATACTAATCAAATTTTCAAATTTTATGCCAAAAGATTGTTGAAAACTCCAAATATTTTGTCGTCACAAAAAAAACGCGTGAACACCACCTGATAACTAAATTAGTTATTAGACTCAATTATCGCTGTTATTTGTTTCAGTTGTTCATTTGGTGTTCCACTCTATTTATTTTTTGTCTGCAAATGTGCACAAAAATGCATTGGATGGGTTTCATTTCAGTATTCAAAGTTGCGATGTTGTGTACAGCAGTTTTGGGTTGCGTGTCTGCGGCGTTTACATTTCGGGATAGTTGACAATGGCCCTATACACGGTAGTTGACAAGACGACCAAATGTCAACTGGTTCCCATCCCAATTCAAAGCTTGCTCACAAGCCGACGAATGACGTTCAAATTCAAACGTGTTGAATTTGTTGCAAATGAATCTGTTTTGTTGAAAAAATTGTGCAGTATGTGCAATCTACAAGGGGGGAATTAAAAAAATTATGTGTGGAAAGGTAATATATAATGATGCGCATGTAGTGTTACTCGTGAGCAAGCTTTGAATCGGTATGAGAACCAGTTGACATTTGGTGTCCTTGTCAACTAGTGTGTGTAGCGCCAATGCCAGAATAAATATGTTGGGGAATCAATGTGCCTACACACACTAGTTTTCACCGTAGCTTCGTGTGAAAACTGAAATTTGTTCAAATGCAAATTAATGAACACGGTTGAATGATTTTATTTTATTTAAATTGGAATTTAACTTTATGAAAGTTAAAATTTGAAAATTTGAAAACTAAAACACATAGCATACAATAAGTGTAGGCTGGATGTGGCCATGTGGCCATTTCAGTTTTCACATCAGTCACGGTGAAAACTAGTGTGTGTAGGGCCAATGACGCACCCTGTCAAGTGAATTGTCATCAAATGCATTCAGATTTCAGAGACATAGCCAGATGTTCTCCTGGCGTCCTCCCCTGCCCCCTGGGGCCAGTTCCGCAAATTCAGAAATGAGAAGTGAAATGGAAAAAGTGATATAAATTGGCAAAAGCAAAGTGAAATGGCAAGTAAATTGGCAAAAGCGAAGTTTAAAAAAAGAAGAAAAGTAATATATCTCTATACTTTGCCATTTTATTTCTCAATTAACTTTGCTTTTGCCATTTCACTTCGCTTTTGCCGTTTTACTTCTCACTTCTCAATTTGCGGAACTGGCACCTGGTAACGTCCTCGATGGAATGCATTATAAAGTGACAAAAAATGTCAAGTGCCATGTTAATCTTCTCAATCGGAACTCACACTTTGAACCAAAAATTCTTACTTCACAAGTCATTTGACAGAGTGCGCGATGTGACCACGGGCTTTAGTTGTTGCAGTGAACTTTTATTTGAAATTTTATTGATCTCCTACAGTGGCAAATGAACTTGTGAAAAATATTCAATTGCTTTTTATGTCATTCCTGTACATTCCTGTAAATGTAATCTAATGTACATTCCTGTAATGTACATTCCTGTAAATATGTTATGTAAGGGAAAATAACTTATTCTAAATAAATATTATTTAGTTAAATGAACTCCAACCCAGCAGCACCCAATAACAAGGGTTCAGTGAGTAGATTTATAGGTGGTTTACCCCCTCCCCAAACGTTCCAGCTATCTATCTATCTATGACGAGGCGGAAAATTTTGCTACAATCTCCTGAATCCCCAACTACCGAAAATCGGCCAGCTGTCAAGGTAGATATATATCTGGAGTGATTTTTGGGAAATTTTGCTCAGATTACTCATTTTCATACCTTTTTCGCATTTTCACCTTCAGAATCATTATCGTTCAGGTGCATTTTTGCCTATTTTCAATCAACCATGTTCTCATATACTTATTTTTAATTATTTACACCTATTTTGTAGCGATTTTTGTCACTTTTACATTCTACAGTTTGAAAACACCTACATATTGAACGCCCCCCGGCAAAAATCTGTTCAGCTATCTATCCCTCGGGAGGAGCGATTTCCTATCTATCAGTACCCCCGCGAGTCAATATTCACTAGACCCCCTACCCAATACCCAAGGACGTATCCAGGGGGGAGGCGGGGGGCTGCAGCCCCCCCCCTTCCCGGGGTAAAACCTAAAAAGTCCCGGAAAATGGCACTTTTCCGATATATTTTTCGATGTTTCTTAAAAATTTTTGCGCGCAAGCGCGCAATTTCTTGCTCATGCATTGTATTTACAGCGGATCGGCCCCTGAAAACCAATTTCCTTGGAAATGAACAGATTTTCCAAATTTAGCTGTATACCGTATATCCTTGAATAAGACCCCAGGGGCGTTATTATTTCGTCAGAGGTTTTGGGGGGGAGTTATTCAAGGGGGGGTACTATTCAAGGGGGGGGAGTTATTTTTTCCTCAGAACTTCCAGGAAAACTTTCACTTTATTCATTGTTTGTATGCATTCCGTCAACACATATAATGCAGAAAATGACCAGTTCAACAAGAGCAAAAACAACGTATCCATCCTAAAATTCGTGTTCATCGGCGTCTGAATCATTCAAATACACATTGTCGTTTTACCCAGAGGGGGGACTTATTCAAGAGGGGGAGTTATTCAAGGGGGGGGGGGCGTTTTTTTTCCTCACCTGGCCAACAGGGGGGTGTTATTCAAGGGGGGGGGTATTATGCACGGGGGGGTATTATTCAAGGATATACGGTATGTATGCATATTTACATACATACAAAGCGGTTCCTGGCGCTGGCGCCAACGCCAATAGCGCCATGGCGTGGCGCCTTTGTATGGCGCTAGCGCCAAAACGCCTTCCCGTCCAAATATAGGGAAAAATTTGTAGGGGGGGCTGAGCCTCCCCGCTCGCCGGCTTCCGCAAACAAGCAGCCCCCCGCTCAAAAATCCTGGATACGTCCCTGCCCCCTACCCAATACCTGTCACACACGCGGTAAACAAAACTGTTCGTCTACCCCCTTCCGATGGCATGAATAGGTAATAAGCTTTTTTACGACAAAGTAGCGTGACCAGCCACTCTGTCCTATTTTAGTGAACGTGAAAAATGTCTTGATACTAATGAAGTTGACACGCGAAATCAAACCCATTAAACCCAAACCCAGTGAAAACTGCGGAAGTTAAGAACACTGAACTATACACCAGAAAGGAAACTTTTTCGCTTTCATTTGGATACAAATCGTCATTAGAGTTGGATAGCAAAATGCATTGAATAAATGTGAAACATAATGTAGACCAATTTAATTCAAAGGCATGCCTTTAACGATGGCAAACAAAAATTCGAAATTTTGAAAAGTGTTTTCTAATTTTTGTTTGTATTTTTGGTTGAAAATGCATACCGTATTACCTCGAAATACCCCCATGGGGGTTTATTTTTTCGCCAGCAAAATTTGAGGGGGGGGGGATTAATTCGAGGGGGGGTTATTCGAGGGGGGGTTTGATTATTTCGCCAGAAATTTTCGTGACATTCATACTAAAGAATACGCCTTTTCTCACACAAAAACGGTAATAAATGTGAGAAAATAGGTCATATTGGGGCTATAGATGTACATCTGTACACAAATGAGCGTATAAGTGTAGCTGCGATGCAAATAAGTAGTAATCAATACATCATGTACATTGCATACATGATGTACATCATTCCGGAGGGGGGGTATTTTGAGGGGGGGGGTTATTCTTTCCCCAGCCCATTTTGAGGGGGGGGGGTTAATTCGAGGGGGGGATAATTCGGGGTAATACGGTATTTCAGGTGATTATTGCGCGTGCACACACTAGTTTACTGTCTGATCTTGGTAAACTCATAAATCGGCTTTGAACGAATTTGAGTTTACTGAAATTAGTTATTCGTGATCTCAATCGACTGCAGTTGACAGACATCTCATTCTGGTAAACTCAAATGCGTTCAAAGTCGATTTATGAGTTTACCAAAATCTGGCGGTAAACTAGTGTGCGCAGCGCCATCACGTCAATTTCCCATAGATATAAATAGCTGGTGAAATTAAATGGGTGTTATGCATAGCGGTAGAACAAAAATGAGCAGATTTATCTGCAGTTACAGCTTGGATGGAAGGTTGTAAAACATGAAATTTATTCAAAGTAGTAGAATTCTCCAGCAAAATTCGAAAAGTAATCAAAACTATCAGAAAATTGGAAAATAAAGTTCAAAGACTATTTTCGGGAAAAAATCCAAATTTTACGTCGTTTTAAAAAAACACTCAAAAATTAAAACACTTTTCCAGAGGGTTTGTCATCGTTACACGTCATAAATAATGCCGACGAATCAAACCAATGGCAATTGTCACATTTCCGGACACCATAAAAATGGAACAAAAGTCATGGTGGCACAGTGCACATAAATACATAAACACACACGCAGACAAAAATGGCACCGAATTCTATATTTACTCGACATTATAGTTGGTAAAGGCTTTCTTTAGCAGTTTAAAATTATTCACGATTTTCAAAATTACGGTAAGGAAATTATCCAACCATCGGCCCTGCACACACCAGTTGACAAAGACACCAAATGTCAACTGGTTCACATCCCAATTCAAAGATTGCTGCCGAGCCGACGAACGTCATTCAAATGCAAAAGTGCTGAATAATGCAAATGAAGCTCTAGTGTTGAAACAATTTTGCGGTAAGTCCAATGTAATTAAACTACAAAGTCCGGTATGAAATGATATTAATTTATGTGCGTAAAGCCGGAATTACAGCTAAGCGGCATTTGACGTGAAATGATGACGTCGTAAAATTGATTACATCAAAATAGACAAAGGTACAGCATTGAAATTTCAGAATTAGATAGTTCAAGTAATTGTGTGCAATGTCCCAAAAAAATTTTTTATCAAATAATCATTACTTAAGTAGTTATTAATTTAACGTCTAAATATTTTGGTGACGTAAAATGTTTGACGTGAAATGTTGATGTAGAATGTGTAAATTTTGACGTAAAATTAATAACTTATTAAATCATAATTATTTTCTTGATTTTTTTTGGACATTACACACAATTACTAGAACTATCAAATTCTGAAATTCCAATGCTGTACCTTTGTCTATTTTGATGTAATCAATTTTACGACGTCATCATTTCACGTCAAACGCCTTGAGCTGTAATTCCGGCTTAACAATAATGCGTAGTGTTACTCGTGAGCCAGCTTTGAATCGGGATGGGAAACAGTTGACATTTGGTGTCCTTGTCAACTAGAGTGTGTGGGCCGAAGGCTAAATCAGTGCCCTGTGCTACCACCAGGGGCCAGTTACGCAAATTGAGAAGTGAGAAGTAAAATGGCAAATGCGAAGTGAAATGAGAAGGAAATTGGCAAAAGCGAAGGGAAGTTTCTTTTTCTTTTTCTTTTTATTTACTTCGCTTTTGCCAATTTCGTTCTCAATTCACTTCTCACTTCTCATTTCATTACGCATTTGCCATTTTACTTCTCACTTCTCAATTTGCGGAACTGGCACCAGAACTATTTACTTCTGAAGTTACATATTTACATCACTGCTGATGTGTCCACTACTCACTGCTGTTGGTGTATTTTCAATCACTATAAGCAGCAAAAGCACAGAACATAACAACGCACATTCTACATAAATACCTCATGTAGGTAAATTTACCGCACAAACATCAAATTCTAAAAAAAACACTCTGGAAAAAGTAGCAACGTTTAAAAAACAACTTTTTCCCACCGACCAGTCAAATCCATATCCAACTCATTATCACTCGCATCCGCCGGGGGTTGCGTGGGGGGGGGGGGGTTACGTAGTGCGGTGCAAACGTTGCGTTGCACCGCAACGTTGCCATGGCGACACTCGAGCGCGACACACCACTTGCAATACATGCGGGTGTATGTATGTATACATGTGTATGTATGTGAGGATGTAGTACAGTGACAGCGAGGGTTACAATTGAAGCTACCGTATTCCAGCTGAATTGAAATAAAAAAGATAAGAGTTTCTTCTGGTCACACTTAGGGGTAGCCGGTGTTAAAAAAATCTTTAAAACAAAACAAAACACAACAGATGTATTAGCCTTCTCTTATAACCTTATTTTAAGCACTGTTTCATGCAAAACTTGACTTGAAGTCACGAACATTCAACAAAAGGCGATGTACGTAACGAGTCGGCAAAAAATGGATATTTTTGACAAAAATCACCACTTATAATGCTATCCCATGGCTCCACAGCCATTCTATGGCTATATCACAAAGTACTGGCAATTGTCTGATATAAATGTATATGTTGACCCATAACCATATTTGGGAGATTTGAAGAAAAAAAACGTTTTATTTAAAAACAAACAAACATGTTTAAAAAAAAGTTTTTTTAAAAACAAACAGGGTCATTAAAACAACATTTTTGGCCAACCCTAGTCACACTACATCGTTATCACCATGCATGAATACGGCCAAAGATTATACACGTCACTTTATTCATCAAAATACGGTAACATCCATTGCAGCGCCTACAACACCCACTGATACAAAGTCCCAAGTTCAACCCACGGCCTCTTAAATATAAAATCAGCGTGCCCATTTGGATTAGAAAACGGGCTTTACATAAGCCGCAGCGAACGCATTTAGCACAGGTGCGTTAGCACTCCCACAAATTCGAACTGAGCATGCGATGGAATTTCGGGGCTGGGATTTTATTTGCCCGACAGGTATTTTGTCGGGCTGCCCGATTTTTGTAGGGAAATTGAGGTTTCTAAGCTGTTGACCCAATTAGACTTAATCAGCCTTGGCTAGCCTCTGGAGCGAGTCCCGCGAGTGGACAAGTACATTACCCCAACGACTTATCCAGGGGGGGGGGGGCGGGGGGGGGCTGCAGCCCCCCCCCCCCCTTCCCGGGGTGAGACCCAAAAAGTCCCGGAAAATGCATAGTTTCCTTTATATGTTCCGATGTTTCTTAAAAATTTTGCGCGCAAGCGCGCAATTTCTTCCCCATGACATGTTGACATTTTAGAGAGAATTTTACGCGACTTCTGGCACTTTTCATATCATTTGACATTTTACAAAACATTATACATGACATCTGACACTTTGCGTGACTTTTGACATTTCCCAGGGGAGTTTACATGACTTCTGATACTTTACATAACATGTGTCATTTTGCAGGCATTTTACATTTTACATTACTTCTGACGCATAACATTTGACATTTAACAGGGAATTCTACAGTCAAAACCATAAGGATACTAATTTCCGATCCAATAAATCGGGCAGCCCGAAAAAATGTGTCGGGCCGGTTTATTTCCGCGTCGGGCGCATGGATTATCTGCCCTCATTAAAGTAATGACGCTGCAGCGGCCGCTTCAACAAGCTTAAAACACTTCTCAGCTGTTAACTAATTCTTCAGTAAAAACACATTTTGACATTTAACGAGTTGACATAATTTTCTATTACTTATAATTATCGTCAAAATGGGCCACGCGGTGCACGAGGCAAAAAGATACCTGCAAGTCAATGAAATACCGAAAATATTCGAGGTAAGCGATTAATAAACAGTTGACTATTTTTTCGTTGCAAATTTTTGGGTATATGCATTTTGGCAACTTATCAGCGCTCGCATGTATGCTAAATTGGCGAATTAAGTAGAAATTCAGTTAAAGAAAGTGAAAAAAAGTTATTGTTACTCAAAAGCTTGCGACTACCATCGCGCGAGAAATCAGGGGGGCCGACACCCGATGTCAACCAGTGCGTAACGCAAGGATATTCTAGTTTTTGACGCTCCCGGGATTGGATAGATTTCAAATCGCTCCTTTGGTGCCACTCCCAGACCCTGTAAAGTGTCAAAGACCCTGTATAATGTCATGTAAGAGACCCTGTAAAGTGTCAAATGTCATTTAAAAGACCCTGTAATATGTCATGTAAAAGACCCTGTAAAGTGTCAAATGTCATTTAAAAGACCCTGTAATATGTCATGTGTGTCAAATCTTATTCTTTCGTATCCAACCCTTACTTTTTGAAATAAGATTTGGATACAAAAACATAATATTTGGATACGATAAAATAAGATTTTGACACTTTACAGGGTCTGGGAGTGCTCCCTGGAGGGACACACCCGGAAAAAATAGGGGGGGGGGGTTGCGGGGGGTACGGGGGTTCGATATATGTTTTTCTCAAGGTGCCCAACCCCCCACCCCCAGGGTCTAATGACGGGTCTAATCCACAACCGACCGGCCGACCCGGTGGGCTTCATGGAAGCTGCCCTGGCCGAACTGCGCGCCGACCCGGCCATGCGCGCCCGCCTCCAGTGGGACACGTTCGTGCATCACACGCCCTCGCCCCCGCCCAGAGTCGTGTTGGCTAATGGGAATGGGGGTTAGTGGGGTGAGGGGGTTGGGGCGAGGGGTTGAGTAGGGGGTTGTGGGGGGGGGGGTTAAAATATACCCCCACAAATAGCTCGATCCTTTATCTGGCACAAATTTGGAGTGATTTTTCACCGATTTTCATTCAAGATCGCTAATTTTTGCACCTCCTGGTCAATTTACGCCTACGAAATCGCTTTTTTGAAATATATAAATACGTAGTTAAACTAAGCACCTATTTTCAGCTAATTATTTTAATAAATATGCTGCGCGCAGTACGTGAAGTTTCTATGAAGGAAATTAGGTAAGCTAGGCTGTGGTTTTAAAGCATTTTGTAAAATGGGAACGTTTCATCTCGAGAGAGGTGCGGCGGGATATCGCTAAAATGATCAACAAGTCAAGTCACCTTTTCATACGGGATGGGTGGGATAAGGATCGGAAGGTTTGACAATTTGAGTTTTGCGTTTTTCGATGCGGAAGCGGAACTCAAACAGTGTTATTTTCGGTACATTGGAATTATCAAACATTCTCATTTTTGTTCAAATTTAACGGAATCTCTGGTTTTCAAGCATTTCTACGTAAATAACTTTGTCTCTTATAAGTTTCCATTCCATAGACATGTAATTTCCGCATTGGTAGATCGAACGCATAGCTCAAACTTCCAGTATATCGTGCACCATATACAGCTATGGCAGAAAACACGACCAAATTTACTTAACCCAAAAAAAACACACACAAACAAACAAACAAAAACCACAAAAATAACTCGCACAGTTGACGCCGGCCCGAGTAGAAACAGTCCGCTGGCGGCGCCGCAACAAAATGGCCGGCCGCCGGGCGACGCAGATTTGGACGAGAGCCAACAGGAGGCGCAGCCAGTTGTGCAGCCAGAGGTGCAGCCAAATCCTGTCGCCGCGCTGCCAAATGGACACGCCGCCAGTAATTTTTTTTGTCGAGTTGCGGTTTGATTGACGTTTCTTGATTACTTCATTGCGAAATAATTGGCAGCGAGCCAATAGATTACAATTTTTTCATTTTCGACCCTGAATCGCAAGGGCAGCTTTCTGCGTTTTCAATTTACAAAAGTGACAAACGAGTCAATAAACAGTTGCAGAAACGGCGCCGCCGGAAACTAGCGCCGCAAATGGAGAAGTCGCAGCGTCAACTGAAGAACGCCCCGCCTCGGTTGTGACTAGTTCGGAGGGACAAGTTGACATCAAAAATGACGTGCCAGTTGTTCTCTTCATGGGTAGGTTTCGGGCCTTTGTGAATTGCAAATGCTAATTCGTTTTTGGCACTGTTCCAAATTGAGTGTCTCAATTGACGTTTTATCATTTTCGTTCAATCTAGTGCCCGTGACGTCGTCTAAAAGTCACGTCGTTAAAGACGGTAACACTCTGAATTTATAGCGCGCAATCCAACCGTATTTACACTCAGCTGTCATGCCAGAATTTGCTGTACTGTACCGTACCGCGAAATTTCAAACTTTACCGTACCGTGCGGCGCAATTTTCTAAAATCTACTGTTTTTACCATAACATTTATTGAAAAATTGAAGATTAACCGTATCGTTTACCGCAACATGGAACATCTACCATACCATTTACCGCAAAACGTACCGTCCACCACACCGTCTTCCGCAAAATGACACATTTACCGGTACCGTTCCCCATCAAACCGTACCGTCCACCACCTGTTGTACTCAGGCGGGCCGGGCGTGGGCAAGACGAAACACGCGGCGCGCGTGGCCGCCGACTACACGGCACAGAATTTGGTGCACGTGTGCGCGCCGGACTTGGTGAAGGGGGCCATCGCTAGATACAAGGACAGGTACCCCCAGTGGAAAAAGGCCGCCGAGATGTATGAAGCTGGTAAGGGGGGTTTTTTGGGGTGTGGGGTGTATTGATGATGGTCAGAGTTTTTTTGGTTGAGTAGTTTTTTAGCCATTTTCAAAAATTGTTCTCAGTTTTTGTCTTCTACAACTCTAAAAAGCCCGACGAAACCCGACAAACCCCCACCAAACCTCCAGAACATCTATCTGAAAACCCGTGTGGGTCAAAATTATAAAATCCTGTCGCGCATATGTAATTTTTAATGTTATGTTGCTAATTGTAACCCTAAGCTTCAATATACTCCAGTGACTTTACACCTTGTATTTCACGCTGGAAGCGTGCCAACGATATTTGACGCAAGCGATTTTCATAAAAAGTTTTAAAAAATTTACTGTTATAACGTGATAACGTATTCACAACAATGAATTTTTTCTTCATATTCATGTTTACAATAATCGCATGCTTCAATTATAATTGGCACGCCTCCAACGTGAGACATAACTAAGGGCGAGTGCAGAGTCTTAATTCCGCCGAGTATACACGTAAATATAAGCGCAGGTGAACTCATACCGAACAATTTGGCATTGGCCGTGGTCAAAGCCGAGATGAAAAAACACGTTGGCACCGCTAGGGCTTTTTTGCTAGAAGGCTTTCCCAGAGATTTGCAACAAGTCAAGGATTTTGAGCGAGAAGTACGTTATTATTTAGATTTATTTTATTTTTTTTCGACTGTAAAAATGTGTGGAATTCTATATATGATATGGCATATTCCACCCCAATTATATTGACATCAGAAACGTTGATACAAATCACACCGAAAATCAACATCAACCAAAAAGTAAGCACACACCAATCACCCAACCCCCCTCAATTAACTCCCCCTCAATTAACTCCCCCCTCAATTAACTCCCCCCTCAATTACCCCCCCCCCACAGGTGAAGCCTATAAATCTAGCCTTAATCCTCGATTACGACGAAGCGACGCTAAAATCGCATATGCGCCAGCGAGATTTAACGGATTCAGTGATAACTCAACGGCTGTCTGAATACAAACAGAAAACGCTGCCGGCGGCGAAATATTTCGACGATCAAATGTTGCTGCATTTGATCGCTGGCGAGCAGAATAATGCGATTGTCGGCGAGCAGATTAAGTTGTTACTTGATCAGGTTTGTTGGGGGTAGGGTTCAAACGGGATCCCGATCCCGGATCGCGTGAATTTACGGGATTTAGCAGTCCCGATCCCGAAACCCCGATCCCGATCCCAAGGGCTGCGATTGGTGTTTTAGGCTACATTCACGTGGATCCAGCGGACTGTACGCTATGCATTTTCTGAACGAAACACTATTATGGCGTCATCGTTAAAAGGTGTTCTAAAAATAAAAATGAGGCGTCCAATTCTAAAAGTCGACAAGTCCAAAATATGAAAATTTCGAGTTAGGCCCGGAAACGTCATCTGGGGCTACTTCCGCACATTTTTCACCAATTTTTTGACCTCACATTCCCATATGGCATAGTGCCAAATTTGACATTTTTGGGGAAAAATGCAAAAAAAATGGACAAGAAGTCGACAAGTCCACTTAGTTTTGGGCTAAAAGTTGACAAGTCCATCCTCCGCATACTTTTTTTATGGGAAAAAACGCAAGAAATGTGATAAGTCCACTGTGGAAACCGATTTCTAAAAGGCGACAAGTGCATCAATTTCCCATAAGGCAGGACCAACGCGGGCGGGAACAAAAATTTTCTCGCGTGCAAGAAGGCGACAAGTCCATTTCCCTCCCCAAAACAGTTTTGCTCTGACCGAATGGAATTTTATGGACACCCCATTTTTCACATATCCGTTGAGATTAGGGGCTGAAAATTTGACACTTTATTGTCAACATATGGAACTTAATGGAAAGCATGAGAGAGCCAAATTGGACACGCATCACGGGCCTGGAATTGGGTCTGAAACTTAAAATGCTATTTGCTCAAAATCGCATTTTGTGGACTTGTCGACTTTTAGAATTAGACGCCTCAAATACATATTTTAGGCATGAAACATGTTGGTTATACTGGACTGCGTTTTTTTCTGTTTAAAATATTTTTCTTTTTTGAAAGTGCGTGCATAAGTATCACATTGGTAAGACACAAGTGTAAGCGCGTAAGTGTCTGCGGATGCATAAATATTGTGCTGTCTGTGGAGTATACCTATTTTCTGTATTTAAGATGTTCTTCCTGGCATTGAAGCCTCTGTTTCATCCCGTTCAAGCACGAACAGGGAAATAAACAGGGATGTGTCACAAAAAAAAGTAATATCTTTACTTTGAAAAGTCTCTTTTTCAGAATATTTTGATGGTGGTTATTCACGGTGTATATCCCCGAACTAGACCGCAGGGGAGTTATTATTTCGTGAGGACTTTTGGAGGGGGATTTATTCAATCGGAGTTATTTTTCGCCACAACATCCAGGTATTTTTTACAGTTCATCAACAACCAAAACAAACCAAAATTCGTGTTCATTGGCATCAAAGCCATTCAAATACACATAGTGGATACAAATATCAAATACCCAGGGGGGCGTTATTCAAGAGGGGTGTTTTATTCAAGGATATACGGTAGCAATTTTGAAAAGTGTAACACTGTATCTGTTTACAGGTTTTAGGCCTGGGACCGAACTTGGACAACCAATCTATCGCCGCTTCAATTCCGCCATTACACAGGGAGCCCGGTTTGTCACAAAATTAGTGAAACTTTGCTTAACTGTGTACTAAAAAGTGTGTTTTGTAAATCTGAGTGTTTTTAATTTAACGCAGAAAAACACGAGCACAAGGACAAAAAGAAGGGAAGCGCTACGGACGTGCCGCATGGATTGCCGAACAATGCACCTGTCGTTTTAGTCGTTGGTATGTCGTATAATCCAGTGACTTTACACCTTGCACGCGTGGTTCACGCTGGAAGCATGCCAATGATAATTAAAGCATGTGATTTTCTGAGGAAAAATGATGAAAAAGTCATTGTTGTTACAACGTTATAGGTTCACATACTCGCAACAATAAATTCTTTCACGTTTTTACTAAAATCATAAGCTTAATTTATCATTGGAACGCTTCCAACTTGAGACATAAAAACTGCGAGCGCAGAGTACCTACATAGTTCAAATATTTATCAGTTTTCTTAAGTTCGGTTTACAGGGTCTATGCGTCCCCATAGGCGCCGCAAGTGTCTCATCTCTCTAGGGGGCAATCCCGCGCCTTATAAAGTGTAAAGTGTCAAATGTCATGCAAAATATCACAAAACTTTGTCAAGTGTTGTTCCAAATGTCAAAATTTAAGTAAAAAGATAATTCGTTTCTTTTTTTGATTGACACTTTGTGTACCATTTCATAATTGACATGGAAATATACAGGATGCGGGACTGCCATTAGGGACGAGTAGGGTGTCAAAAAAAACACGGTTTTTTTACGGAAACGGATAAGTTTTTTCAGCGGCCGGAAAACGGAACGGAAAACGGAAAAAAATTTGCACTTGGCGGAAAATGGAAATGGAAAATAAATTTCAGCGGCCGGAAAACGGAAAAAGAGGCTGGAAAAATGGAAACGGAAAAATCAAATTTCCACGGAAATGTAAAAACTTGCTGAAAATTTGCCGGAAAACGGATAAAATTTGCTGAAATTTTGCTGGAAGTGGAAAAAATTTGCAGTAATTTTGCTGGAAACAGAAATTTGTTTACATCATTGACAATCTGCATGAATTTTTTACCAGTTTGGCTGATCAGAAAACAGAAAGATGAGCCAGAAAAAGGTAAAATGAGGCGGAAAATGGAAAATTGAGGCAAAAAATGGAAAAAAGTGGAAAAACTGTAAATTGAGGCGGAAAATGGAAAAAAGCGGAAAAACTGAAAGTTTAGCCGGAAAACGGAAAATGAGCCGGAAAAACGGAAACGGAAAAAAAGTTGCTGGAAAACGGAATGGAAAATGGAGAAAAAAATTTCAGCAGCCGGAAAACGGAACGGAAAATGGAAAAAAATTGCCTGCGGAAAACGGAAAAGAAAAACGGAAATTTGACACCCTAGGGACGAGTAATCAATTCCAGCCAAAATTTGCAACTGCCTCGTCAAGTGACAACTGAAGTTAACTGAAACTCGTCATTCAGCAATAATCATCGTCCAACACGATGCCCAACTTCCACTCAGGCGCCCCCGGCATGTCCAAGTCGGAGTACTGCAAGCGGCTGGTGAAAAAGTACGACGGCTTCGTGCACGTGTCCGCCGGGGCGATGTTGCGGCGCGAATTGCGTAAACACAAAGAAAAATTGCCCAAAAATGGCACGTTGAGCGACAAATGGAGACTGGCGCAGACGGCTATTGACGCGGGCGATTTAGTTCAGTCGGTCGGTGAAGTTTGTATTTTGCTGTGCTCCTTATTACTGCTACCGTACTTCCTCGAAATACTCCCACTTGAATTACCCCCCCCCCTCGAACTACCTCAGGTCTGAGCGAGCTGAGGAAAAAGTAAACCCCCTTGAAATACCCCCGTCTGGAATGAAGTACATCATGTATGCAATGTACATAATGTATTAATTAGGGCCAATATTTGGTCCATTGATTACCACTTCTGTGTATGTAATAGCATATCCGTTACTACGATCCTTCACAACAACATCTGGAGAAATAATAACCCCCCTCAAATAAGCCCCCATTCAAATACCCATTAAAATTTACACGCTGAAAAAAAACATTCGAAATTTCATTCCACTCCAAAATGAACCCCCAAAAACACCGCAGAAACTGGTGCGAAAATTAGTGCACGAAGGTATTCACAAATCTTCACATAGCAAGGCGTGGGGTTATTTTATCGACGGCTACCCAAGAACCGTGGACCAGGCGATAGATTTTGAGCAAACTGTCGGCAGATTAGATATTGTTTTGCTGATAGACGGAACCGAGGCTTACTGCGCTAAACAGTTGGAAGCTAGAAGGAATAAGGTTTGCGTTTTATCGGTTCCGGTTTAGCGTGCACCGGTACGGTAAACATAACAATTTTGCGGTACGGAAACTATGCCATTTTGTCCGGATGTTGCGAAATCTCCAATATCACTACATTAATTTAGTACATAAATTTTTTGAGTAACATTTTTCACCGCATTAACTTGTGTTTCGACTCGACTGAACACCCCCCGTAAAATGATAAATTGTGCTGTGTTTTTACGTTTCTAATACAGTACGTTTCTAATAAGTTTACAGAAAGCTCCCCACATCAGGAAAATGTGTAATATGGCAAATCTATGTCTAAAAATTTATAATTATAAAATAAACAATAAAATTGAATATTAATCCCCGCCAATTCACATTTTTCACCATCGACAATCCAGACGTCATCAAAGCGGTCGGACGATACGTTAACGGCAACGACGAAACGTTTGGCCAATTTCAAACAGCACACGTTGCTGATGCTCAAACGTTTCGAGGACGCCAAAAAACTCGTTGTGGTACGTGCAAAGCCAAAGGTGAGCGCACCCTTGCGTGGGTTGAGCAGGCGCGCCACTGCACTTATTTGCATGGTGCATGGTCCCTAGGGACCCTTGGACCCAGTCTCAGACACTGTAAAGTAAAAAAGATGCTGAAAAATGTCATGTGTCATGTAAAAGACCCTGTAAAATGTCATGTGCCATGTAAAACACCCTGTAAAACGTCATGTCATGTAAAAAGTCCTGGTATGTGTCAAATGTCATGTAAAATACTGTATAAAGTCTCATGTATATCCTAATCTTAGATTTTTGTATCAAAATAAAATGTCAAAAAGTAACATTTGGATACAAAAACATAACATTTGGAAACAATGCAATAATATTTGGATACACATAACATTTACATGACATTTTACTGGGTCTTTTAAAATTCACAACGCTTGGGACTGGCCCCTGGGGGTGACTAGTGGGGTGCTTTTCACGCTGTTGTTGATAGGTTTTCGGCCGCGTATGCTCCATTCGATCTAAATAGTTTACTCAATTTCAAATGTTTTCGCTTTTTGAAACGGACACTTTTTGGCGAACGTACGCGACCTGCGCGCTGCCCACGCGAAATGGCTGAAATGGAAAAGCTAAATCGCGGTTTGTATTTCAGCCAAATCTTAGATAAAATACAGTAAATACCGTATTTCCTCGAAATACCCCCCCCCCTTGAATTAACCCCCCCCCCCCTCGAAATACCCCCAGGTGTTTTCGAGCTGGGGAAAAAATACCCCCCCCCCCCCTCGAAATACTCCCCGTCCAAGTATAACCTCTTTCGCTGTAGTTATTACCAGTTTAGGGTATGAAAAAGCCTATTCTTTACTAGGACCTTTGCGAAATTTTCTGGCGAAATAATAACCCCCCCCCCTCGAATAAGCCCCCCCCCCCCCCGCGAAGTACCCCCCTCAAAATTTCCACTCTGAAAAAATAACCCCCCTGGGGGTATTTCGAGGAAATACGGTATACTCAATATAAAGGAAATCGCCAGATCAACCTTTAAATATAAAAAAATAGAAAAAACGTGATATTTAGGCGGCATCGGACAAAGTTAGTAAAAGTCATTAATTTTTCTGTGTGCAACCCCCCCCCCATTCCAATGTTATCACAAAGTAACGCAATATCCAACCCCCACGATGAGTATCTACTGATTTCAACACTTATTACCCCCACCCCCGTTATGTGTAAACACCAAATTGTAATTGTGCATGGAGAAGTATGACTAGGTAATGCCTACGCTGCTGAATATGGTGGAATGGTGGTGTGTTTTCAATGGGTAATAATTGACTACAGCCTTGATCCACTTCCAGATACTGTGAAATGTAAAATGTCATGCAAAGTGACTAAAGTCATGTAAAATGTAAAATATTTATGTCATGTAAAGTGTCTAAAATTATGAAAGATTCTCTGAAAACTGTCAAAGATGCCATGCCATGCTAAAGTCAAGTAAATTGCCCTGTAATATGTCGAACTTTATTTCTTACCAGTCATTTGACTTTTTGAACGCCAATTTACATATTACAGGGTCTCGGAGTGGCCCCTCCTGATAAAGCTTAATTACATCCTACACCCCATTGCCCTTTCCATGCTGCCATTATTTTTTCACTTGAATCACTTTTTCACTTCACGGCCTGGCAACGATTCTTGTTGTATGGAATGTACGTTTGCAAAAATATTTCAATTTGCCTAAATTTTTTCTTCACCCTTCTCTCTATTCTATAAAAAATGTTCCCAGCAACTTCTTAGTAGCTTCGCTATATTTTACGGACCGCACACTTTGCGTTGAAGTTTAGCATGGACCCCGCACCCTGTAAAGTGTCAAATGTCATGCAAAATGTCAAAAGTAATTTGAAAAACATTCATTGACAACTTGCACGTCGCGCAAAAGCGCAGTAAAAATCGCTCTATTTGGCAAAATAAATTGTGATATTTTCTGTAGGAGCATGCGCTGAATTTCACGATAGCAAAACAATGCATGTTACGTATGCAAACAATGCACATGGTCGAATAATTAACATGTTCAGTAGGGTTGGGAACCCGACCCGACCCGACCCGAACCCGAACCCGATACCGGCACACTTTTTGGAACCGAAACCCGATACCCGAACCCGACTCTTCTACCCGAACCCGAACCCGATACCCGACCTCAATACCCGAACCTGCACTCAATACCCAAAAATACCCGCAAAAATTTCCCACAGTTCAATCTTTCAAGCAGTTTGGAAGCATTGTGAATACAACTTCCAGTTGTTTGGGGCAGTTGTAGTTTAGACACTTCTAATTGGTTTGTTTCAATTAATTCGGATTTGATTTTATTCTGTACTGCATGGTTTCATTCACATTTGAAAAATTTGATTCAATTGAAAGCAATTCAGATAGCTGCCTCTCCATTAGCCAAAATGGCTGCCAGATATCTGGGTGCACTTGATCCCAGTTTTCTTTTCTAAGTGTGTTGATTTGCACTTGTTCAGTTAGTTAGACAGTCTGACTGGGTTAGTCAGCAGTTATTACCCAAGCATGTTGAGATAACACTGTGGGCCAATCTGAATTCACCAAAATGAATGTTAATATGTTTCACTATTTTTAGGAGCCTCAGCCACCCTGGTATCCCACAACAACTGTATCTATGTTTTATACCACAATTCAATGGCCGTGCTTTTTTCTTGAGCAAGACAAGTTTTTTAGAAATACTGCTGCATCTCCATGTGTATTTGCACTTAGTTATACACCTTGTGATAGATACACTACACCATGCTGTATTTTTCTTGTTCATTCCAATACCAGATGATTTTATCACCCAATACCCATAATTTATTACCCGATACCCGACAATTCTATTACACGATACCCGACAATTCGATTACCTGATACCCGACATTTTGACCTGAAATCCCGACCCGATACCCGACCTCAATACCCGAACCTGAACCCAATACCCGCGAGATTTTTGGAACCGATACCCGATACCCGACCCGAAATTTTTAGGACCCGATACTCGATACCTGAACCCGAACATTTTGAAATTCCCAACCCTAATGTTCAGTTCATTACTCAAGTGATCACGGCCGCTTTCAATGCAAAGTGTTCTATCACTGTTCTATCCATTCCCCCCCCCCCAAAAAAAAAAAAAACCCCACCCCCATCCAACCCCCCCCCCCTATCCAACCCCCCACCCAACCCCCCACCCAACCCCCCAACCCCCCCCCAGGTGGACAGCGACGCGGGGGTGGAATCGATCTTCCCCAACGTGGTGTCCGCCGTGGACGGGGCCCTGTTTATCCCCAAGGACAACGGCGCCAGCAAGCCCATGAACGACGGTGATGCTGCCACTGCGGTCAATGGGGCTGCGAGTGCGAGTGCGGCCGCAGCTGAGCCAGGTGCCGGTGCCGAGCCTTGTCAAGTGTCAAGTTGACTGTCAAGTGCCATGTAGAGCGTCACGCGAGTGTTTACTTTCATGCAAAGTGTCATTAAAATTTGTTCTATTGTTATGCAAAGTGTCAAAGTGTCCTGCAAATTTGTCAATCGTCATGCTGTGTCATACAAATTTGTCGATTGTCACGCAGTGTCATACAAATTTGTCAATTGTAATGCAAGGTGTCATACAAATTTGTCAAATGTCATGTAAAGTTATGCCGGTCCTGCAGTGTCAAAAATGTGAATTTTGACACATTGCCGTTATTTCATACACAGTGTCAAAATTTCAGTAATAAAATCTACACTTGACACTTTTGACTTGACACTTGACAGAGCTCGGGATTGCCCCCAGATTCAGACGAAACACCCAAGCGGCAGAGCGGCACTGATACCCAGTCCTTAGCCGGCAGCGAGATCAGTAAGAGGTCTAAAAAGTCACTCAAAACTCCGCCCATTAAGCAGGAGGTTGAGGAGGCTGTGCAGGAGAAAAAAGAGGAGGTTAAGGAGGCTGTTGAAGAGAAAAAGGAAGAGGTTAAGGAGGCTTTAGAAGAGAAAAAGGAAGAGGTTAAGGAGGCTGTTGAAGAGAAAAAGGAAGAGGTTAAGGAGGCTTTGGAAGAGAAAAAGGAGGAGGTAAAGGAGGTTTTGGAAGAGAAAACTGAGGAGGTAAAGGAGGTTGTACAGGAGAAGGTTGAGAAAATGGAGGGGGAGGTTGAGGAGAAGGTTGATGAGGTTGAGGTGCTTGAGGTTAAGTAGGAATGTGCTCAGAAAGGATTACAGTGTACAAATTCATTTTGTGGTTGAGTTCTTTCGCTATGGCAAGTGCTTTACTTTTTTGGTGAAATAATTTTTCAGATGTTTTTATATTTTTTGGCCGGCTGCCAAGCTAACGACTGTTTATATAGGTAGGTATTTTCATTTTTGTTTTGACCTATTATGTCGGTGTCTCCATGTTGCACATGTTTGGGTTATATAAATGTTGTTTGGGTTGAAATAAATATGTATTTAAGAATTTTTTCAGGCGCTAATAATTAAATGTAAATGTTGCTGTACTGAAAAGTGATAGAAAGGGTGTCATGGTGCTGTAAATATGATGTAATTAACGATTTGCGATTGCCACAATTTTCAGTATGGTGCTACTCGCACCATCTTTTTCTGACTCTGAATCCTTAGAAAAGTGCTGAATGTATTTAAATATACCCGGCTGACCGCAAAGTATGCGTCCAAAATTACTTATGTCTCAATCGATAACACGCGAGCAATTAGGCACGCACGCAGTATCACAAAAAAGAAGAAGGCTGAGTCACGTACAATCGACGAATCTTTTTCTCTTGAAGCGTTTTTTCTGTTGTTTTTTTTTTTAAACTGGTTTGAAATCAATGGTGATGTCATGATGGAGTGTTTTATCTGGACAGACGCATATCATGCGGTGTGCGGAGTATCCTTGAATTAGTCTGACATTGTATTCTAAATGAAAAGCACCGTTTTTGTCCTTTTGTCATTTTTATAAATATTTATGTTGCCTGCACCCTTCTTCTGGCGCTTTGCAAGATTTTTCCATTTTACATAGGTAGGTAAACTCGGCGGACATTATGGAAGTCAATGGTCTAAAGAATTTTTGTACGAGTGCGGTATAAACAAACGATAGGGTCACATGTGAATTTGGCCCATGTCCAAGTCGCTCTGCGTTTCAGACAAATGAGAGCGAAAAACGCAGGTTCGCGTCACTGATTATCACTGTAAATCGATCGGAAATGATCACAAATGGCGGCCCGTACACTAGTTGACACATTTGCGATCATTTCCAGTCGCTTAATTGTATTCCACAGATGTAAGGAGTAACGCAAACGTAATTCCTGCGTCTTTCATCTCATTTGTATAATACGTAACCCGACGTGTGCCAAATTAACATACTGGATATCTATCACATTCGTCCTTTTTAGGAATTCGTTAGCACTGTTTGAGCGAGATATCTAGCTTTCCGAGTGTGTATTTTTATATCCGTGCTTTATCCATTTATTTTTGACATTTGAAAGTTCAATCGGTTTAAATAAACTGCGAATTGAACGGAATCCGTCCGTTCGAATTCGAATTTGAGACATATCTTACTCGTACATAAAAGAAGGAAAGCTGACTTGTTTCATGTCTGCCGAGTTTATTTCATTGTATTGAAAGTGTAAGATCACAACAGATTTCACAAGTGGGTACCATATAATATGACCACATACCGTATTTCCTCGAAATACCCCCTTGAATTACCCCCCCCCCCCTCGAAATACCCCAGGTGTTTTTGAGCTGGGAAAAAAATACCCCCCCCCCCTCGAAATACCCCCGTATGCAATGATGTACATCAGGTATACAATGTATATGATGTACTTGCTGCTAGTTTGCACTATATATACACCACATATACACAGTTTGTATAGCGATGTACGTTTATAGGTCCAATATATCCTATTTTGTCATGTTGATTACCGGTTTTAGGTATGAAAAAGCGTGTTCCTTACTATGAAGTTCATGTAAAAATTTCTGACAAAATAATAAGCCCCCCTCGAAATATCCCCTCAAAATTTCCACTCTGAAAAAATAAACCCCCGGGGGTATGTCGAGGAAATACGGTAGATGGAATTTCTGTGTATTTCAATTGTCAATTTTCTACGCCACACTACTTTTGGATAGCTAGTGCATAAACCCCATAAGATACATGTGGGTGCTGTTCTATCTACAATATTCTGGGTAGACTTGGGTTATTATGCATTGCATATAGTGTGTAGAGTTCAAACCGCAAATCCGGTCTCTCCAGCCCTGCCGGAGTAAAATGTAAAATGGCGGTAAAAGTTGTCAAATGTCAATTGCTTGTTTTTTTGAATTTTCGGGGTGGGGTTTGCTGAACGCAAAAAAAATTTGTATTCAGCCATCCCGAACTGGACTTGGCGCGTCAACGAAACAGATAAAAAGTACCGTAAATCCTCGAATAAGTCCCCGGGGAGTTTTTTTTCGTCAGAATTTCTTGAGGGGGGGCTTATTTGAGGGGAGGAGTTATTATTTCGTCAGAATATTACGTCAAATACATTATCAATATATTATATGAATGGGGTTAAATTCATACATGAATCCGTATTTAATGCAATGAAATCAATGCTAGTGAACATTAGGTGCAAAAGAATACATTCTTTTTAATATACACAGATCTTTACAGCGTTTTTATACATTACGTCTTTCCTACCACATAAAGTATGGGGGAGTTGATCGAGGGGGGGGAGTTATTTTTTTCCAAAGTCAGCTAACATGGGGAGTTATTCGAGGGGGAGGACTTATTCGAGGATTTACGGTAAGTGTATTTATACATATCGACGATATTTATGAAATATTCGTTATATTTTTATGTGTATTATTGGGAAATTATGATTAATTTTGATTGAGATTATTACATTTTTTATTATTTTATTGAATGATACTTCGCTATTAAAATGTTGTATTCAATGTATGCGGTAAATAGCATCGCGATATAATGGTAGCTGCGCACGCTATGCATTTCACTTGACCGTCGCTCAACCGAAAATCTGTTTTTTATGCATCTCACTTCGCGGAAACATATAATCTGATGTATTTGTCAACCAGTGAGGACAGAATGATACATTGTACCTACACACACTAGTTTTCACCGTGACTTCGTGGGAAAACTGAATTTTTTCAAATGCGTATTTTTCAAATTTCAAATTTTTCAACACGGTTGAATGATTTTATTTAATTTTAATGAGAATTTTAATTAATGACAGTTTGAATTTGAAAATTTGAAAAATAAAACATACCTAGGTAGGTAGCATACAATAAGAGTAGGCTGAATGTCGCCATTTCGCCATTTCAGTTTTCACAAAAGTCACGGTGAAAACTAGTGTGTATATGGCCATTCGTGTCAACTAAAACGCAAAAAGTGAAGTTTACCGAAGTCGGTTGACCGACAGTCAACTAAATAGTGTACATAGCGCCACGGTGTATTTACTGGGCTCAATAAACATATTTACTAAACATTTGAGTGTTTCTGGTTGAAATTACGTCGCTACCGTTATACAGAGTTGTTAGAATTACTGAACTTTTTTCAAAAGTATATGTAAACGTAAGTATTTTTTTTTTACTCACCACAAAGTATCGAAAACGTAAAATACTTTTTTTTTACTCGTACGTACGCGTAAATTTGGGTACTTTTCTTGCGAGTGTAGAGACGACCACTTTTCGTCATTCCTGACGCTACACCTTTCGTGAGGCGTCAATATTATTTCAAGTGGGTGTCAAGTGGGCACTTTTTCATATGTGTACAGCACAACATATGTTTTTGTTTAAGAAAATGATAGAAAACATAGTTTTCAGGGTCTATTTATTGTAGGAGATAAATATAGCAAGAATAGCGGCAACAAAAATATAACCTAACTCATCCAAATCTGGTAAATCACTAGAAACACTTCTTATAATTGAAGCGAATGAAAAGCTCCTTCTGTAATGTTTCGGGAGCGAGGTGCAACCTTTTCCCAACACAAACCAGTGCAGCGGCACTAAACAACCTTTCAACGGCTGTTTGGGATGGAGTTTGGGATGGGGCAACCGATTTCAGCGGTGCCGGATGAATCATCCATTCCATCGTCGCTCTCGCGACTCGTTTCCACTTGGATTGTCTCCGCAGCCATTTCGATTTGGTTGCGTTTTTTTTTAAAGCGCGCTACCCCCGCGTATCTTTTAAATTCAACGGAACCACGTCTGTAAATACATAGCACTGTGGTCACTTTATAAATATCCCCCACATTGAATTTTCTGAAATACATTTTATGTACGCGTATGCTTTGAAAATGTACGCGTACGAGTGCGTACGGTATTTTTTTAAAAAGTATATGTAAACGTATTTACCGCGTACGCGCGTACGCGTATTTTTCGAGTAAACGTACGTACCTTTTAACAACTCTGCCGTTATACTCCGGTTACTTTACACCTTGCACGCGTGGTTCACGCTGGAAGTGTGCCAACGATTGTTAACACGTGCTAGTTTCATAAAAAGATGACAAAACTGATTGTTGTTATAATGTTATTCATAAACATATTCACATCGATGAATTTTTTCATCTATTTACGGAAATCGCATGATTTAATAATATTGGCACGCTTCCAACACCAGACATAAATTAGTGCGATGGCAGAGTATCATGTACGCCGAGTATACTACCTAAATAAAATACTACTGCTTTACTATATAATGAACCCTGGGGCCAGATTTAATACTCCCTACAGATTTGTAGGGTAGGGCAGACGGATTTAATACGCCCGACAGATTTTTTAAAGTTTAACCGCATCGACGCACATGCACCGAGAGCAAGGCGGTTCGTAAAATATACGAAACCATCCCTTAAGGTTGCCGATATTGCAATATGATGTATATCACTTCGATTTTGGCCCGGAAATCACGATTTCGTCATTTATTGGCCGTCTGCCAATTCGTTTTTTATTTTATTTTGTCGGGCGGGTTACTCGCATAGGTCACGCTTTTGTGTAGTCAGGGGGTCACTTTTTTAGTGTTCACTGTCTGCAACCGAAACCATGAGGGCAGCGACAAGAAAGAAATGCATGCATGAGCGTACAAAAGCGCGACTTTTGCGAGTAACCTGCCCGACAAAATAAAATAAAAAACGAATTGGCAGACGGCCACGAAATGATGAAATCGTGATTTCCGAGCCAAAATCGAAGCGATAACCGTCATATTGCAATATCGGCGACCTTAAGGGATAGTTTCGTGTATTTTACGAACCGCCATGCTCTCGGTGCATGTGCGTCGATGCGGCTGAACTTTGAAAAATCTATCGGGCGTACGCCCTACCCTACAAATCTGTAGGGAGTATTAAATCTGGCCCCGGACCTGACATCCACACGATCAAACAAAACGTAAAATTCATACCCATCCGTAATAGAGTTGGGAACCGGAACGAACCGCGGTTCCTAGCATATTTTGGAACTGGCACCGAAATTCATACCTACACCGGAACTTATATTAGAACTTTATACACAGAAGCGATACCCGAACCGAAAGTTCTTAGAACCGGAACCGACAATTTCGAAAATCACAACTCTGAGCAGTGCCATTTTTCACCTATTGCACCGTTTGAAAAAGCGTAAAACAACAAAAACGAAAATGCACGATAACACGTACCAAAAAAAAGACCGCGTGTGTGCGGTAACGCACAGAAAATAATGGCACATGTGCAAATTACCTATGTCAAAATACGAATCTAGTGAAAATAGTGTCACCTAGCAATATTAGGCTCCAGATTAGGAATTTAGACGATAATGGATTCTGACGACGATGTTGTCACTGTCGTAACGATGGCAAACCTCCCAGAAAAAAGTATTTAAATTTTTAAGTGTTTTTTCTAAAATGAATTTTCGAATTTTTTCCCAAATTAATTTTCGAATTTTGAATTTAATTTTCGAATTTTCGAATTTTGAATTTAATTTTCGAATTTTCGAATCTTTTTTGGCAATTTTCGAATTTTTTTAGAAAAACAGAATTTGAAGCTTAAAACACGGTATTTGGACTGTTTTCATGTTTTGAGCCCCTTTTAACCTTAATTTCACTGTAAGTGAAGCATGACATGACAATTTCACGTCACTTTAACATGACAAATAGTAGAAACATTTATGTGGATCAGTTAGCACCATTTTCACTGGGGCAGAATGCCTTCCAAAAAAAGTTTGTGCGACTGCTCCTCGGAAGACCCGCGAGCGATTTTTTTGATTGACCGCAGTCTCTATCTGCCAAGGACGTATCCAGGGGGGGGCGGGGGGGGGCTGCAGCCCCCCCGCTCCCGGAGTGAGACCTAAAATATCCCGGGAAATGCAACTTTTCCGATACATTTTTCACGGTAGGTGCAAAAATTTAACGCGCTAGCGCGCGATCCACCCTTCCAACACCTAATTATCAGCGGATCGGTCCCGGGTGACACAAATCCATGAAATCGTGTGCCCGCCACTGTATATGAACGTGTATTTACATACATATACAGCGGTTTCTGGCGCTGGCGCCAGCGCCAATGGCGTCATGACGTGGCGCCTATTAATGGCGCCAGCGCCATGGCGCCATTCCGTCACTATGTAGGCGAAATTTCAAGGGGGGGCTGAGCCCCCCCCGTTCGCCGGGCTCCGTAAACAAGCAGCCCCCCCCCCGCTCGAAAATCCTGGATACGTCCCTGCTATCCGCGGAAGTAGAGCGCCGCGGTTCTAATTGTTTGGGTGGCTCCCTGATGTCATAAATAGATGGAGTCCGCCGCTGCCGCCGCGGATGCCATTTCAATGTTTTTTAATGGGTTTTTTTCGTTACATTAGACTATTTCAGACCCACCGCATATCAATTGTTGCTTTATTTAGTACGCTGAACTTAAGATAGCTTTTTGTCACCTTGAATTCCCTGAAAAATTCGAAAACTATTTTCGAATTTTTGAATTTTCGAATTTTCGAATTTTTTTAAAAATAAATCGATTTTTAAGTGTTTTTTCCAGGGGTGGAATAAAAATTCGAAAATTATGAAAAAATTCGAAAATTCGAAAATGTTTTCGAATTTTCGAATCTTTTTTTGCCATCGTTAGTTGTAACTAATAACTGGAACCGAAGCTCATACGCGAACCGGAACCGATATTCCACGTGTAGTGAAATAAAGTACGGTAGAAAAAGCTAGAAACACAGTTGGAAAAAATGTTGTCAAAATGCTGGAAAAACAACATATTGCAGCCAAAACAAAAACAAAGTTGAGCCACAAAACAGAAAGTAAGCCCGAAAAATTAAAAATTTAGCTGAATAATGTAAAATGACCTGGAAATTTTTTTAATGGAAATAGAAAAACAAATTGCCATCAGAAAACGGAAAGTTGAATTTTTAAATTTGCAAATTTCGTTTGAATTTTTTCAAATACTTTGAATTTTCCCCATTTTCAAATTTTTACGTGCAGTTTTGAATATATCCATGTTCTTTGGCCTCCCAAGGTTTCCTACTACAGATTTCTCTTGTACACATGCATTTTCAACAAAAATTACCAAAAAAATTGGAAAACACCACAAACCTCCATCTACAAATCGACATATTTAAATTTCCCTAGAGATCTGTGTATTTATTTTACTGGGCACGGCGTGGGCGCACTGGCTCCTAGGCAACGGGGTGCCGCATTTCGGCGTACATCGCAATATGTGTTTGTATGTTTTCTAGGTGACAATTTCGAATGGGGACAAGTGGTAAGTTATGGTAAAGTGACAAGTGCATCTGGTTGTGCCGTATTTAGTTGAAAAATACCCCTGGGGCCAGATTCAATTCTCGCGTAATGCGCCCTACATGCATGTAATGCGCCCGAAATCGGGCAGCCTCCCTACAGATTGTTTACTGTTGCCCTAAGTGCACGCAACTCGCGAGAACGCAATTCAATTGCGTGTCGGGAGATGCGATTCGGGTGTAGGGCATAGCTGCAATTTGTCAGAATAAAAATACAAAAAAGAAAAAGGAAAATGGAGAGGAATATTATTATTATTATTTTTTTTTTTATTTTGTAGGCTACGCGCCCGACAAAACGTGAGAATTGAATCGAATATTTGTTTGTAGGGCGCCTTACGCGCATAACTCGGCTATGCTTTGTACACGGTTTTGTCGGGCGTGTAGGGAGACGCGTGTCGGGCGTAGTGCATAACTTAAAAATATCTGTAGGGTGAATTAAATCTGGCCCCAGGGGAATTATTTGAGTTAAGACTGCGCATGCTTTTAGTGAGGTTTACTTAGTGCTTGAATTTTCGCATAACTTTACTTCGCCGCACCTGGAACGTTCCTCGCCACTTGTGTGTTATACTTAATTTACGTAATTCCCAGAAGTGCCCTGTAAAATGTAAAATGACATGCAAAGTGTCAACGTACGTTTGCCATTTCCCAGGGCATTTTACATAACTGTGCACGATGTTTATCAGTTGACACAAAGTTGACACGGTCCCCTCTGACGGCTGAATTGATAAAATCCAATATCGAGTCGGACATATCCCTCAAGATTCTCGCCCCGCTTCTCATTAACGATGGCAAACGTTTTACTGAAAAGTTACGTTACGACGGTTACGTTTTACAACTGAAAAGTGAAAAAAATTTAAGTTAAATTTTAAATTACTTCGAATTTTCAAAAAAATTTTGTTGCAAAAAAAGCTTTTGAATTTTCGATTTTTTTTTGCCAAACATAGTTTTAGAATTTTTTGGAATACTTTTCAATTTTTTGTTTATAATTTATCAGTTTCGAATTTTTCTGCTGAATTTTGAATACATCTGTATGTTTTGCAGCTTTCCAAGTTCTTAATGCAGACAGATGTGCACTTATATCTTCTGCTGCCACGAAAATATCCATGTGGAATTGATGTTTTGAAATCGACGTCTGCACTTACAACACATTGTTTCGAAATCGATGTCTACACATTTTCAACCAAAATAACTGAAAAACTTCGATAACCTTTTTGAATTTTCGAATTTTCGAAGATATTTTAAAGGATTTTTCTAGAGTTAAATCGTCTTCGAATTATCGAAGTTTTGCTTGCCATCGATACCTTTCATGCAGTTGATTATCTTTTGCAGTGGCTTAAGCATTAGCATTTATAAATGCACAGGGACCGGTCCCTCACTCAGAAAAGTGACTAATATCAGTGCTCAAGACTGAAAATTTTCAGTGAAGTCTCAAACTTTTTCAG
Organism: Sphaerolaimus hirsutus; assembly: GCA_964036195.1. NCBI lineage: Eukaryota > Metazoa > Nematoda > Chromadorea > Monhysterida > Sphaerolaimidae > Sphaerolaimus > Sphaerolaimus hirsutus. Next base: position 3,394,300 of record OZ038459.1, on the reverse strand, counting down.
TGAAGTGACAAATTTTTAGTAAACTGTATACGTTACACTGCTCCAGAGTTGTTAGAATTACTGAACTTTTTTCAAAAGTATATGTAAACGTAAGTATTTTTTTTTTACTCACCACAAAGTATCGAAAACGTAAAATACTTTTTTTTTACTCGTACGTACGCGTAAATTTGGGTACTTTTCTTGCGAGTGTAGAGACGACCACTTTTCGTCATTCCTGACGCTACACCTTTCGTGAGGCGTCAATATTATTTCAAGTGGGTGTCAAGTGGGCACTTTTTCATATGTGTACAGCACAACATATGTTTTTGTTTAAGAAAATGATAGAAAACATAGTTTTCAGGGTCTATTTATTGTAGGAGATAAATATAGCAAGAATAGCGGCAACAAAAATATAACCTAACTCATCCAAATCTGGTAAATCACTAGAAACACTTCTTATAATTGAAGCGAATGAAAAGCTCCTTCTGTAATGTTTCGGGAGCGAGGTGCAACCTTTTCCCAACACAAACCAGTGCAGCGGCACTAAACAACCTTTCAACGGCTGTTTGGGATGGAGTTTGGGATGGGGCAACCGATTTCAGCGGTGCCGGATGAATCATCCATTCCATCGTCGCTCTCGCGACTCGTTTCCACTTGGATTGTCTCCGCAGCCATTTCGATTTGGTTGCGTTTTTTTTTAAAGCGCGCTACCCCCGCGTATCTTTTAAATTCAACGGAACCACGTCTGTAAATACATAGCACTGTGGTCACTTTATAAATATCCCCCACATTGAATTTTCTGAAATACATTTTATGTACGCGTATGCTTTGAAAATGTACGCGTACGAGTGCGTACGGTATTTTTTTAAAAAGTATATGTAAACGTATTTACCGCGTACGCGCGTACGCGTATTTTTCGAGTAAACGTACGTACCTTTTAACAACTCTGCACTGCTCAATGTACCTTACAATTACAATGACAATAGATTAATGGGATATCTGGGACATACTGCGGGTGTCCAGATTTTGACCCTCCGGGGGTCGGATAGATAGCAAATCGCTCCTCTGGAGGGACTCATGGCTGCAATTTTTTTATGGGGGGGGTTCACGGGGGTTGAATATATAGGCTTTTTGAAGGTGTAGAAGGAAGAAAAGAGGGACATTTTTGGGTATATATGTGCTTGTATACCTATTTTTACCCATATTTCACTGAAAAATAGGATAAATGCAGGTAAAAATAGGTATACAAGAGCATAAATGGCCAAAACAGGCCATAGGGAACATGAGCTAGTGGTTTTGTAGGCGAAAATTATGAAAAAGTCAAAATTCTGATATTGAACAAAAATTGCGGCAAAGTTTCTTAAAGATCACTGAAAATGGATAGGTAGATAGATAGCTGGCCGATTTGGTGGGGATTTCAATGGATAGCAAGCAAACAACTTTCCTCCGGGATAGATAGATAGCTGGGCGATTTGGTGGGTTAACCAGCCCCACAGGCCCCAACCCCCATTGGCAGTCCCACAGTTCCGCTTTCCGCACGCAATTTTTTTCCGTTTTCCGTTCCGTTTTCCGGCAAGTGCAAAAAAATGTCCGTTTCCGTTTTCGGGCAAGTGCAAATTTTTTTCCGTTTCCGCTTGCCAAATCAGTTTTTATCTAAATTTTCAACAAAATATTTCATCCCTTAAAAATGGCAACTCTCCTCCCTGCGGGACTTGTCCCTCAAGCAAAAGTCCCTCATTCATTGCCTCACCGTAACTATAGGGCGCGCTATTTGGTTGCCATGGGCAGCGGGCGCGCGTCCCCAAACAAAACCATACGAAGCTTGTGGGGGTGCCCCGCTGCGTAGGTAAATGCATGCGCCCGCGACGCATATAAAATGTGGCCCTAGCTGGGTGAAGGCTGGACATGCTAAACACGCTTTGAGCGAAATTCTCCCTGCCTTGAGATTTACCTGCGTATTTTAGTGTATTTATTGATCAGTACTGTTTTTACGGTATTTGATTAAGATCCCTTTGGTGGATGTAAATATTTATTACATTGATAGCTGTGGAGAAATTAATTTAACAGGATAATAGCCGTTTGGTCGCGTTGAAAAGTGTAAAAAAGCGGCGAAAATGCGTGAAATCGTGCACATCCAGGCGGGCCAATGCGGCAACCAAATCGGATCCAAGGTGGGTTCCAATTTTTTGCACGAAAAGTGGTTAAGTGCGAGCAAAAATGTGACTTGCCAATTCGTTGAACTGGATTATTTTATGTTAATGCAAATATTTTGACTTCGGACGGCATCGCATTAAAACTGATGATCGTAATGTAATCCTTCGTTTTGTATTACTTAGGTAGGTACACACATCTATGCCTGTAGTTTACACCTGACACCAGAGTTGTACAAATACTGGTATTTTTGGAAAACGTAAACGTAAACGTAAATACCTTTTCGAAATTAAAAGTATAAATACTAAAACGTAAGGTATTTTTAAAATACCAAGGAATACGTAAAAAAACGTAAACGTAAAAATTTCATACATGTAGTACTTTGCTTTGTCATTTGTAGTCATTTTGCTTTGAAAAATACCATTATTTTCAGCTTTATATGGGTCAATTGCTGATTTCCATACAATATTTTTATTTTTTAAGCACTACATGCTCACCTTAATGAACTACATCGAGTCAGACAATTATAACAAATCGTAATCTAACACAAACAATGGTGATATCAACATCAAAAATGAGCAAAAGTTACACCTTTTATGATTCAATCTGATAAATAACTCGCTCAAATGTTTCCATATACCAAATGGATCCTTTTACCTAATTTCAAAAGCCACTCATGGCTAAATGGACGCTTAATGGCTAAATTTCAGTGCATTGCAACTTTTAAAACTGTTTGTTTAGCCTATTTTGGAAAAATGTCCCATAAAATATAAATACTATTACATCTGCCATACCTATATGAAGACAGAACCTAAAATCGTGTTGAATTTTTCATCATAAATATTACATTTCTTTCACTATTTTGTTCATAATTTGTTGTCAGTTATGACAAAATACAGTTACATTTTTATGTGTAACATTGACTCCAGTCAGTAAACAATAGTGGCTATGTATTGGACTGTATTAAATATTTGAGGTATTGTTTGTAATCATTCTAATCGATGCACTAAAGCGATCGCCACATCATTCTGATCATTTTAAGTGCTGAAGCATCATAATTGGTAGAGAATTCATGGAAATATGCAGTTCCGTCCGAGGGCATGGCCACTAAGAAACTACTTAATATCGGAATTTTTACGTTTTCCCAAGTACCCGGGTATTTCGGTCAGGAAAACGTAACAAAACGTAACGGTATTTTTGGAAAACGTAAACGTAAACGTAAATATAATTACCCGAATAACCGGGTATTTCGGGTAAACGTAAATACGTTTTTCCAACTCTGCCTGACACATGCGTCAACTGATTTTCTTGTCAATTCAGATTTTAGTTGACAGAACAGTATTCGAGTGCACATACCGCAACATTTCTTTCACAAACATTTTACTGCAACGGATCAAATAACATCAGAATTGACAAGTAAATCAATCTGTCAACTGACATACAAACACTGTCAACTACCCAACTAGGTAGTCAACTGCTTCTCAACCCCCCCCCCCTCGCAGTTCTGGGAGGTGATCTCGGACGAGCACGGGGTGGCGCCCGATGGCACCTACCAGGGCGACTCGGACCTGCAGATCGAGCGCATCAACGTCTACTACAACGAGGCGGGCGGCGGCAAGTACGTGCCCAGGGCCGTGCTCGTCGACTTGGAACCGGGCACCATGGATAGCGTCAGGGCGGGGCCCTTTGGACAACTGTTTCGGCCGGATAATTTC
>OZ038459.1:3311045-3390255 GCA_964036195.1 Sphaerolaimus hirsutus | reverse complement strand
ATTTCATATTTGGTTCGTTTTAGTTTTTTTGTTTTTGTTTTTTAATTAAATTTTCAATCTGCAGCACGGTGCGGTAAACTGTTCCCAATTCTGCATGCGGAGACGTGAAAACAATCCTAAAGTGAGACGTAAAAAAATAAAGTAAATTTAAAAAAAATAAAAAAAAACTTTCCTTTCAACTTTTACCTTACCACTTCAAAATCGCTCTTCACCTCTCCACAGCAAAATCTACCCCTGCCCACCCCCCCCCCCCCCACAGGCCAATCCGGGGCGGGCAACAACTGGGCCAAGGGGCACTACACCGAGGGCGCCGAGCTAGTCGACAGCGTCCTGGACGTGGTCCGCAAGGAGGCAGAGGCTTGCGACTGCCTACAGGTAAAGTACGGTAAAACTGCCATTTTCGGTAAAGGGTGCGGTAGATCGTGCATTTTCGGTAAACGGTCCGGTCCGGTATGGCAAATCTACGAATTTGCGGTAGATGGTTTTGAACGGTCAATTTTTCATTTTGCTGTGAACGGTAAGGTAATGAATGTCGTTGCTCACGCTAGTTTGTCAATGAAATTTGAAAAATTTAGTAAAGTCATAAATCATCCTCGAAAAATTTTGAGTTTACTGGAATGCGTTATTTTTACGCTGCATCAATTGTAGTTAATGAAGACCTACTTCCGGTAAACTCAAATGCCATTCTGATTTGATTTATGAGTTCACAAAATTTTTAGTTTACTGACAGTCAACTAGTGTGTTCGACACCATTCTGAACATCACGGTAGATGAACGGCGGTATAGTTGGTATGGTACGCCGCGGTAAACTTCAGAAATTCTCCGGTACGGTACGGTACACTGCGGTAAACTTCTGCCACCCTCCCCTCAGGGGTTCCAACTGGCGCACAGCTTGGGCGGCGGCACCGGCTCCGGCATGGGCACGCTGCTCATCAGCAAGATCAGGGAGGAGTATCCAGATAGGATCATGGGCACCTTTTCGGTGGTGCCCAGTCCCAAGGTGTGTTTGTGTGTTGTTCTTGTGGTTTCGTTTTTGATGAAACTGCTTGCGACATAAATACTCAACCAATAATGCCCCTACTCACAGTGGGTGTCAACTGGTTTTCATGTCAATCAAGATTTTAGTTGACGGGCCGCCGGAAAATTCTCACGTTAAGCGGCAACGGGGAAACGAAGTAATATTGGTAAATACCGTATTTGCTTGAATAATTCCCACCGTCGAATAATAACATGAGTGAGGAAATACAGAGTTGTTCAAATACTGGTATTTTTGAAAAACGTAAACGTAAACGTAAATACCTTTTTCAAATCTAAAGTATAAACACTAAAACGTACGGTTTTAAAATACCAAGGAATACGTAAAAAAACGTAAACGTAAAAATTTCAAGAAGTGCCCCATATGAGCAGAGCTTCTGAAAATATCATTGTTGTGACATTTCCAACAATGTATACATAATTTCCATCCATATTTTTCACTTAAATTAATAGCAAACAAAAAAAATCTTTTTTAAATTTTTGTCTATTTGTTTACAAATGTTGGTGCTGATGGCCTCGCAGTTTAGCACATGGATTGGCACACTTCTTCATCAAAAATTCCATTACTGCAAAACTTCAGCAGGATATGAATAAAACAAAACAGTGAATGATTGTAAAATCCACAACACAAATGCGTACACACATTCCACTTCTCTGCTTGTATTTATAGGTAACACATTCCTAGACACTGTTCATATTCCAAAACTGACACATTGAATACATTTACAATTGATTGATTGCACTTATTTACAATATTTTCAGAGTCAAAAAAACAATTACACAACATAATTGGCATTATTTAGGTCCAGTGGTAGAACTATTTACACAAAATCAATGTGACTGCGGTAACAGAGCACATTTCACAGACGCGTGGTTTCGTGTAGCTGGATTTTTACGTTTTCTCTGGTACCCGGGTAATTGTGCCAGGAAAACGTAACAAAACGTAATGGTATTTTTGGAAAACGTAAATGTAAACGTAAGTATAAATACCCGAATAACCGGGTATTTCGGGTAAACGTAAATACGTTTTTCCAACTCTGGGAAATAATAACTCCCCGTCGAATAGTTCCTCCCTCATAAAAATCGTAAGAAATAATAATTCCCCAATGGAATTATTCAAGCAAGTACGGTATGTGCATTTGAATACGTTCCATGAGCCGTGAACTAAAGTCTGAATCCAGTCGGAAACCAGTCGACCCAGTTTACAGTCGTTGTCATTTGTCAACCAGTGTGTGCCACTCCCAGACGCCGTAAAAGACCCTGTAAAGTGTAAAAGACCCTGTAAAGCGTAAAAGACACTATAAAATGTCAGGTGTCATGTAAAAGACCCTGTAAAGTGTCATGTAAACGAACCTGTAAAGTGTCATGTAAAAGACCCTGTAAAGTGTCATGAAAAGACCCTGTAAAGTGTCATGTAAAAGACCGTGTAAAGTGTCATGCGTATCCAAATCTTATTGCATCGTATCCAAATCTTATGCCCAAAGAAAGATTTGGATACGATGAAATAAGATTTGGATACACGTGGTACTTTACAGGGTCTTTTACATGACAAGACATTTTACAGGGTCTTTGACACTTCGCAGAGTCTTTTACAGGGTCTGGGAGTGCCCCTAGTGCGCGCAGCGACAAAACGCACAACGAGTCAACCTTCACAGGTATCTGACACGGTGGTGGAGCCGTACAACGCGACCCTGTCCGTGCACCAGCTGGTCGAGAACACCGACGAGACGTTCTGCATCGACAACGAGGCCCTGTACGACATTTGCTTCAGGACGCTCAAATTGACCACGCCCACTTATGGGGATCTGAACCATCTCGTATCCATGACTATGAGTGGAATTACTACTTGTCTCAGGTTCCCTGGACAGGTGTGTGCTTTTTTGGCTGTTTACCTAGTTGATTGATCATTGACCACAAGTGGACCACAGTGGCGGAAAAGCGCCAGAAAAATGGCGCTAAGCGCCAGTGACGCCATGGCACTATTCGGAAACAGAGCAGTCACGAACACTGTAAAGTGTAAAGTCAAGCGTCAAATGTTTTGTAAAATATCGTCCAAATTTGTCAACAGTTCAGTAGAAGAATAAAATATAATCTTATTGTTTTGATTGACATTTAACAGGACATTTGGCACTTAACGTGACACTTTACAGGGTGCGTGACCGCCCCAGGTGCCCATCTCACTTCCCTCAAACCTCCCAACTAGTGTTGGGAATTTCAAACTTTCGTGTTCGGTATCGCGTCAAAAAAAGTTCGGGTCGGGTATCGGGTATAGGTTCCAAAAATGTTGCGGTTATCGGGTTCGGGTTCGGGTAGTAGAGTCGCGTTTGGGTATCGGGTTTCGGTTCCAAAAAGTGTGCAGATATCGGGTTCGGGTCGGGTCGGGTTGGGTCGGGTTCCCAACCCTACCCCCCACCACTTTAACCCCCCCAACCCCTCAGTTGAACGCGGATCTGCGCAAGCTAGCCGTCAACATGGTCCCCTTCCCGCGCTTGCACTTTTTCGTACCCGGCTTCGCTCCGCTCGTAGCCAGGGGTTCCCAATCGTACAAGGCGTTGACGGTGCCCGAATTGACCCAGCAAATGTTCGATACTAAGAATATGATGGCCGCGTGCGATCCCAGGCATGGGAGGTATTTGACCGTGGCGGCCATTTTTAGAGGCAGGATGAGTATGAAAGTGGGTTTTTGGGGGGTTGGGGGTATTTTTAGTTGGGCGTTTACATTGTGAAAAGGGTTTTCATGCTCCAGCATCCGTCTGCACCTTTCAAATGTAACGCAAAGTGTCAAATGTCATGTAAAATTTCAAAACTTTATAGTAATATGTTTTCTTGATTTCATGTTTTTTTTTGTTGACATTTTGCATGATATTGGATGCTTTACCCGACACGTCAATTCACATGGTGCGGGACTGCCACTGGAGTCCGTCCCTCGACTTTTGAAATGTGACATTTGACCGGGCACTGCGCATTTTAAAATATATGAAATTTGTCAAAACTGTGTAACATTTTCCATCTTGCATAAATTAACATTTTACACTTGATAACATGCGGGACTGTGTCCCCCTCAAACATCCATAGTGTGCGCAGAGTAATATGATGATAAACAGCCATTTTTTGTTCTTTTGCTCACATGGGGCATGGTATTGGTATGTCGATATCATTGAAAACTGTGCGGTCAACACAGAGACATAACTTTCATGTCACTTAGGTACGTAAACACTTTTCACACACAGGAAGTGGACGAGCAGATGCTTAATGTGCAAAACAAGAACTCTGCATATTTCGTCGAGTGGATTCCGAATAACGTGAAAACGGCAGTGTGCGACATCCCGCCGAGGGGACTCAAAATGGCCGCCACTTTCATCGGAAATTCCACATCCATTCAGGAGTTGTTCAAGCGGATTTCCGAGCAGTTTACAGGTATTTTTGTACTAATTTTAGTGTTACATTTAAGTATACTTGGCGGACCGCATGCTATGCATTTTGCTGATAGAAACACTCCATCATGACATCATCATCAATAAAATCACTTTTGTACCAAAAACGTCAAATCAAAATATCAAAAGATCTTAAATACCTTTCGAATTATCCTAAAAAGGAACTATTTATTGAGCGTTTTTCTTGCGACTGAATAATAATTGAAATCCGCAATATTCCAAAAAAACTACCAAAAAACTCAAAATTATATTTTTTTAAACCCCCCCCCCCCAAACAACCCCCCAACCCCCCCCCCCGCAGCCATGTTCCGTCGCAAGGCCTTCCTGCACTGGTACACCGGGGAGGGCATGGACGAGATGGAGTTCACCGAGGCCGAGTCCAACATGAACGACCTCGTGTCCGAGTACCAGCAGTACCAGGACGCCACAGCGGAGGAGGAGGGCGATTATGGGGATTATTATGATGATAGGGAGTGATTTGGGGGGTTGGGGGTGAGTGGTTGGGGGGTTGGTTGGTTGAACGGGCGTCAGGGGGCAGTCAGTCCCGCACCCTGTAAAGAGTGAAGTTAGATGTCAAACTGTCAAGTGTCATGTAAATGTCAATCAAAATAAAAAGTGCTTCATTACTGAATGGTTGACACTTTGCATGTCAATTGACAAATTTGTATAACATTTCACATGATATTTGACACTTGAGGTTACACTTTATAGGGTGCGGGAACGTCACCAGGTGACATTAGGATGTTTTACATATTATTAAACATTGTTTTATGGATTTATGTCACGTGTTGGACGCTTACGTTCTCGCGTGTTCAGGTGTCTCGTACAATTGTCCCCCTGTGGGGGGTCAGATAGATGATAAATACAACCAAAAATAGCTGAAAATAGACAAAAAGTAAATATTAAATGTCACTTTACAGAGTACCTTTAAGGTTGTGTTATCGGCTCAGTACCTGATCTTTCAATCAATCAATCAATCAATCAATCGACTGACAATTTTATTTCTGTGTTTGCTGTTTGTGTTTGTGCGGTGTGACAATATTTTATAAAATTGTATTTAACAAAGTGATAATGTCTTCTCCCATTGGTGATTTCTTTTTATGTTTCCATTAATTTTGTACATATGTGGTTACTCCTGTGGGTGGTTTCATTTTCAATTCAATCTAAATTCAAGTTTGAAACTGCAATAATCAACTTGAAATAAATGTGTTTCATGTTTGGGTAATCACAAAAATCACATCATTTTTATGAACCAACATTCTGCTTTTATGTATATGACATCTAGTACTAACAAAGGAACTAATTCAGAAAAAAATTATGTCAAGTAATGTTTGGTGAGTAGACCAGTTTTCAAAAATAAGCACTGTCCACATACCATTCTAATAATTTCATTACAGTTGATATACACACATGTAAATTGTGTAGACCATCAGTAAATGGTTCAGCAAAGCAGTCATTTTCTCACCCAAAAATGCATATACCTACATTAAAAACATCAAATACATTTAAAAAAGCCTCAAAGCAACACAAAAAGTCACACATAAAACAGAGCGCTTCTTCAAGAATGACAGCCTAAAAATTCATAATCAAATTCAAATTCTCTCCTCACACAAATCCCTACCTCCTTTTTGGTGGGACAGCTGGGGGTGCGGGTTTTTTCATTTGCGTCGCAGGGGGTCCATGCAGCACTGGTGTCTTGGTCCCCGAGGGGGTCTCCACAGAGTAAGTTTCATTGCGAGAGACTTCCTGGCCTGCCACTTGACGGGCTTGGGTTACCTGGTTTGGGGGGGGGTTATTGTGTTTTAGCTTCATGACTAGGATTGAAAAAATTATTAGTTTTTGGACAAGATATTTCAATAATATCAGAGTAACTCTCAAAAATAACATACAATTAAATCTATAAAAAAACCTGGGAAAAAAAACTCTGTTACAACATAATAATCTCTTACAACAACATAAAATATAAAATAAATCTCTATAAACTTGATACATGCTATTCATGACAATGGGTGATGTGAATCTTAGCTGGTCCCAGTCCCAGTTGACATTTGGTGTCCTTGTCAATGTCAACTAGTGTGTGTAGGACCAATTTCCCCGAGCCTTACCTGTGTCACGTGATAATATTGACTTGGCGGGGCGCCTGGTGGCCGCACAACTAAATCTGCCGTGCTGCGCGCTTCCCCAGCGGCATTTTCAGCGTGCGCGGTGAACTGACCCGCGTCAGCTTGCTCCACCTGAAATTTTTTCGTTTTTTTTTGTTTTTATGGACGTTTTTGAAGGTTGGAAGTGGATCGACTTGAGTGCTGTAATTTGACAGGTCTGCTGTGTGCCAGAAATGAGGGTGAAACAGGGCTTTTTAGGTTTGTACCCCTGTGGTTTTCAGGTAGATAGCAAATCGTTACACCCCATCAGGATTGGTTTTAGTAAAATTCAGGTTTTCGTAAAATTCAAGTTTTAGCGAAATATCGAAGTTCAATGCAATTCCACAACAGAAACCTAACACCCACCTTTCTACCAACCACCCACACAAAACACCCCCAAAAATCAACCCCCCAACCCTCCCACCTTAGGTATATAAAGCGTGAACACCCCCTGTCCCTCGTCGAGCAGCTGCACCTCTGGACAATTGGGAATGGGGTCCCCATTTCTCAACCAGCGCACAGTGGGCGGGGGGTCCCCAATAACTTTGACCGACCAGCGGACTGGCTCCCCCTCTGCGGATTCCCTGCTGATTAGACGCTGCATGAAGTCTGGGGCGGAGGTCTTTGCGCGCACTAGCACCTGGGGGGGGGTAGTTGGGGGTTGTGGACTCGTTTTTAGTGAGTGGTGCATTTGGCAAGTATGTGGCAAGGCAAGTGAGAACTGTGATGGCCAGTACATACGTGAGAACCCTGCCACGACACGGGATTTTGATATTTTTCCATTGTTTTGCAGTAAAAATAACCGTATTCCCCCGTGACACCCCCAGGGGTAGTGATGTAAAAGCGCCATGGCGCTGGCGCTTGGCGCCTTTTTGCTGTGGCGCCATTGGCGCTTGGCGCTGTGCTACCGAAAAGCGCCATGGCGCTTTTGGCGCTTGGCGCTAATGTTTTATAAAGCGCCAAAAAAGCGCCAAGTAGTACAAAAAAATAATCATTTTTCTTATGTAAAAAGACCTTGCCTGCATGAGTTACATAAGTATAATAAATGTCTTACTGTAAGTATGTTACAGGAAGAACAAACCCTCTATCTGCTTATTTTGTAAACCATGTCCATGCAATTGCAAGGATATTCCAAACTTTAACCAAAAAATGGGCCTACACGCACTAGTTTTCAACGACATTTTATGTCAACTGGTTTTCATCCCAATTCAAGGCTTGATGACGAGCGTTCAAATGCATAGTGTTGCATTATATTGCAAATGAAGTTGTCCGGTTGCTGTGGTATGAAGTACCGGCATGTAGTACCTTCCATATTTCCTCGAAATACAGCCAGGGGGTTTATTTTTTCAGGGTGCAAATTTTGAGGGGTGTTTCGAGGGGCCAGGCCTCCTACGCACAAACGCCCGGCACGCACAAACGCCCTGCACGTACAAAATGAAAACCCGGTACGCACAAACGCCCGGCACGCACAAAACTGCCGGGGCAATAATCGCTTAATTAGGGTCTATTTTTGTATGTATTTACCTACATCGATTTGGGGTTGGGGGAACTAATTGCACAATTATGTTCTTACACGCCCCCCCACCCGCGACACGAGTATGTACACCGCACTTACGCGCAATTACAAGTGAATGCACCCAACATGCACTCAAAAAATTGGTGAGATTTGGCAATCTTACAAATACATAAGTTTTGGTTAGACTCATACCTTTCATCGCCATGATGATGTAGTCTGCCCCTTATGGAAACCAAAAAAGCACATGCTAACTAACTACATAAATTGGCAGTTGACATTATTATCAACTTGCACACACACACACAGCTACAGTTTTGTGCGTACCGGGCGTTTGTGCGTACCGAGTTTTCATTTTGTGCGTGCCAGGCGTTTGTGCGTGCCGGGCGTTTGTGCGTACAAGTGCAGACCCGTTTCGAGGGGTGCTTGTTCGGGGGGAATTTTTATGAAGGGTCATAGTAAAGTATAGTTTTTTGTACCCAAAACGTAATTAGATAACCAAATAGGATATATTTTGTTCATATTACCATAGTTCGTTCCATAAACAATGCCATGTATAGCTGCGATGTAAATTCGCAGCTATAAATGTATCATGTTCATTGGATACATGATCTACCTTGTTCCAGGCGGGGTGTATTTCGAGGGGGGGGGGTTAATTGAAGGGGGGTATTTCGAGGAAATATGGTATGTGTGTATACAATACTGGAAAGTGTTACTTGTCAAGCAAGCTTTGAATTGGGATGGGAACCAGTTGACAAACAAATAGATAGCACTGCATTTGCATCGCTGCACTTAATGCAGCAAATTTTTTTGGCGCTGGCGCTATTGGCGCTTGGCGCCATCATCCCGTGGCGCCATTGGCGCTTGGCGCCATGGTCTAGAAAAGCGCCATGGCGCTTTTGGCGCTTGGCGCTATTTTGCTGTGGCGCCATTGGCGCTTGGCGCTCGCATGCCAAAAGCGCCATGGCGCTTTTGGCGCTTGGCGCCAAAAGTCTGGCGCTTTTTACATCACTACCCAGGGGATAATTATTCCATCAGCAAATTTTGAGGAACTTTACATAAAATCTCCCATTTTGAATGCAACCAAGTTTTCCAAGCAGACAAATTTTTACTCTCACAAATTTATCCTACATTTTTTTCACTATCCTTTCGTCAATTTAGTATTTACATTACATCTTGCGTATCGTCATTTTTTCAAAACGAAGTAATCTGCCCAGTAAATACCATTGACACAAGGTCACACGCCCGTCTATCCAAAACATCCATTCAGTATCAACACACAACACCCCACAAGCCCCGCCCACCCACCTGGGCGCTGCTCGTGGCGACACCAGCGGCGTTCTTAGCGCTGCACGTGTACTTGCCCGAGTGGTGCTGCTGGGCGTTGGTGAACGTCAACGACACGGTCCCGTCGGCCGAATAACTGCTGCGGGCGCCAGCCGATGAGGGGTCGAATGGCCGGCCGTCTTTCATCCACGTGATTTCCGGGCGGGGGGTGCCTGGGATGTTGGGATGGGGTGTGGTGTGGCCGCCCATATGTAGCGTTCCAAAAATCTACGTAGTAATCCTCGAATTACTCCCCTTCCCCAGTAAAAAGTTTCTGAAAAAACTCACCCGGGGACCTATTCGAGGATTTACCCAATCCCAATTTCTTTACGCTAAGGTTTAAGAAAAAATGAGCTACCGTATGTCCTCGAAATACCCCCTCAAAATTATCACTCTGAAACAACCACCCCCGGGGGTATTTCGAGGAAATACGGTAGGTAGGTACTGCGCTGCCTGTATCCAGAAAAAATGGCAGAACACAAAATAACCAGGGCCCCCCAAACCCAGGTATCCACCCAAAAATCCCCCCCCCCCCCCACAACAGACCCTGAACAATTCCCTTGAGCACAGCCTCACCACCAATCTGGCTGACCACGGACACGAGGGTGGTGCTGAAGTGGGGCGGGTTGCCCGCCGGCGCAGGGCTCACTCGTTGGCCCGATGCAGGGCGCACGTGAAGGGTCTCTGCGGGGGGGGGGGGGTGTTTGTGTGCACTCTTTGTGTATTCAGTGCGATTGTTCGTGTCTGAATGTTTGGCAGAGTGCCAGCTGACGATAAACTCTTGTAGAATGGCAAAAATGACTTGGTAAACGTATGATCATATCAGATTCTGCGCTTTAAATAAAGCAAAACATGTGCGAGTTATGATTGGCACTCTGCCAACATGAAGACAATTTTTTTGGTGTGGGCACAATACCAGGTCGCTGGAGGGGAACGCGAAAGAGAAAATCATGGAAAGATAATAGTAACGTAATGTTTACAATTCCTCGCGAATCAAATCACCAGGGAATCTGACAGTTTTAGGAAATGTTGCAATAAAACAGTAACAAGTAGTGTGTGAGTGACAAGTAAACTTCTAAGTGGCTTTATGAAAAATACCGAATGGCGTCCCTCGAGTTTACGGCCGCATTTTTCCGTGACTGTCTGTGACTATGACAAAGGGAACAGGACAAAAAAAACCCGGCGCAAAAAGCCAGAGTTGTTAAAAGTACCAAACTTTTCAAAGTATATGTAAATGTAAAGTATTTAAAATTTAATCACTAAATAAAATTTTAATTTTACCGCGTGCAGAAAACAAAGGGAAATAAAATGTTTACCAAATTTTTAAAATTTCACCAGTATTTAAACTGGTGCGCACGCGCTATACGTATCTTTCCAGTAAAGTAAACACATTTCCACAACAACACAAAAAGCCAGACCAGCGCTAGTGCGACTGGGCGGCCTATTGTCGCTCAGCCAGCACAAGTGCTCATCTGGTGGCAGTCCCACACCCCGTAAAGTGTCAAGTAAAGTGTCATGCAAAATGTCAATCAAAATATAAAGTGAAAACAGTTATAAAATACTGAACTTTTCACATTTTGCATGACATTTGGTATCTTTTTATGACACTTGAGAGACTTTACATGACACTTTACAGGGTGTGTCAAATGTAAAGTAAAGTGTCAAATGTAAAGTAAAGTGTCAAATGTAAAGTAAAGTGTCAAATGTAAAGTAAAGTGTCAACAAAAATTAAAAAGATATGTAAAATACATTCTCATCGACATTTCACTCGACACTTTCCAAATCCACACAACACTCGACACTTCACCCCACACTCTCCAAAGTGCGGGACCGCCCCCCTGCAGTGACACGGCACACGAGCGAATCTAGCGCACCGCCGGCCACAACAACCAGGGACGTCTCGCAGTCGGCCTCCCCTCTGATGTTCTCCGCGTGCAGACGCCAGCGCCCTTGGTGCTCCAAGGAGACCCGGGGGATCACGATCGAGTAGGTGTCGCCCGCGTTCGAGAAGGAGCATAGAGCACTGCCTGGAGGGGGGGGGGGGGTTGTTTGAGGGGGGTGACGACGTTTTTTGGAAAATGGAAAGGTGAAAAATTTTGGCTGCCGGAAAATGGTAGGTGAGAAATTTTCAGGTGCCGGAAAAATGAACGGAAAATCTACCGGAAACGGAAATTGGGACAATGGGACCGCAGGTTTTGGCTCTTTTCTCTAAAAAAAATTAGAGCGGTAGCCTCCCAATAAAATAACAGACAGAAGTTTTGTTGGAAAAGTGCCAAACACAAATATTTTGCCGAAATAAACATGGCACGAATGTTCAAAAGTGTTCAAAACGATGTTTCAAAATAATTTTATTTGCTTTCATTCCGTTCATTGTTTGTGTTTTCCCATTTTCCATATGCAGAATTTTCAAGTTTCCTCGCAGCTGAATTTTTTGTACCCTACCACTTTACATAAAATTATAGTTTTTGACCCACTGTATACCGCTAAAAATAGCATTAAAAACAACTAAAAATTCACCTGGCAAAATGGTGCGGCCATTCAGCGACCAGGTGATTTTCGGTCGCGGGCTGCCTATGAGCACGCACTCGATGCGCACCGAATCGCCCACCGTAAGTCGGTATTCGGTGGAGAACGGTCGGACGAATTCCGGTGCGGTAGCCGATGGACTAACTCCGGTACGCGATTCCACGCGTTCTTCGATCACCTGATGTAAATGTGCAAATGAGATATCAAGAATTCTTGCCCCAAAAGTCTGACCGAAATTGAGGCATCTAGTTCCGAATGTCGGTAAAGACCAAAGTGGAAAAAATGAGTTAAGTGCGGATCTGTGATACGTGCACTTATCTCTTCATGATAGAAAAAGAATTTTCTCAATATCTTATACCGTTCCCGAGATATATATATATATGCCAATTTTTAGAAAAAAACAAAAAAAATCATCCGAAACAGGGTATCTCCACCCTCAAGTTCGAAAAAATTCACTCGAAACAGGGTATCTCCAAAAAGAGCCACCAAAAATTTCACTCGAAACAGGGTATCTCCACCAACGGAAAAAATCATCCGAATTATGGTATAGATTTGAAGCAACCAGTCCAAATTCCCATACAAAACAGAAAAAAATCATCCGAATTACGGTATAGAATTCCCATTCAGTTTTTGAAAAAAATCATCCGAAACAGGGTATCTCCAAAAAAATCTTTGTCCGAAACAGGGTACCTCCAAAAAATCTTTGTCCGAAACAGGGTATCTCCACTCAAAATTTACTCTCAAGTGGGGCCATTCTGAAGGAGTGGCACCATTGACTCCAAAAGGGTGCACCACCACCGCCCAGCAATCCTATGTAAAAGTGGAGATACCCTGTTTCGAGTGATTTTTTCTTAAAAAAATCACTCGAAACAGGGTATCTCCACCGAATCTGCTGACCTGCTGTCAATCAAATCATCATAACTCCAGCTATATACGTGGGCTGCAGGGTCGAAAATATGGAAAATGTAGACAATTTCATAAGCTTTTCAAAAAGTCTTGGGCAAGACTTGTCACTTTAAAGTTGCCCGCTCGGGCCAACTTTGAATTTTCAAATGCAATTTTGGAAAAACCTAAAATGATGGAGATACCGACATTCGGAACTAGATGGCTCAATTGTTTGTGTAGTTTTAAATACATATTTACGAGTTTACGACGTTTTCGTGATGTATTTACACTGCTTGCATAGTAAAATATTTACAATTAGTTAAACAGGGGCGAGTCCAGCACATGTAAAACGTCACAAAAAGTTGTCAAATTTCATGTAAAATGTAAAATATTGTTTGACATCCATTTTACATAACCCCATGTCTGAATTGATCTGACATTTGAGACCGGAACTAGTTATCCCAGGTATCAACTGCCCATTCTGACAAAAAAATTGTGTGTGAATAGAAAAGCTGTGTGTTCCAGCGTCAAGTCGGAATTACATGGAATGATACTTCAATGTTACTTTTTCGCACAAATATTCCCAGTCACTTTTTATCAACCACAACCGTTACCAACCACCCATCACACAACAAAACAGTATCAACAAAACATCCCCACTAAACACCTCCACCGTACCGTAAAACCCCACCGGAACTCACCACCGGTCTGCTAGGATGCACGGTAAGGGTGGCCGCCGACTGGTCTGAACCCATATTGTTGTTGGCTTCCACCCTGTAAACTCCATGGTGTTCAGGTCCGGCGCGCGTTACCACTAATCTGTTCCAGCCGGACGACTCGCGGATTATCTGAGGGGGTTTTGGGGGTTTTATGAACGAGTGTTGTAGGTACCTAGTTGTTTGACTGGATGGGGAGGGGATGGATTTAATTGGTGACAATGTGCTACTCCCAGAGTGTGTAAAATGCCCTGCAACATGTCAAATGTCATGCATAGTGTCAAAATACATGTAAAATGCCCTGGATAATCTCCAACTACATGCATACTGTCAAAAGACATGTAAAATGCCCTGGAAATTGTCAAATTCCATGCATAATTGTCAAAAGACATGTAACATGCTCTGGACATTTTTAAATGTCATGCATAGTGTCAGAAGACATGTAAAATGCCCTGGAAAATGTCAAATTTCACGCGTAGTGATAAATTCAGGTAAAATGTCATGTCAAACGTTTAATTTCATTCTTTACCGGTCAACAACCTGAAATTGGACCCAGCGACCTGACATTCTTCAATTATTGACAATATTCTGCATAAGCTCCTGCAAAAAAAAACGTTTAAAAAAACAGAACGCCCACCTGTATTTCGCCTCCACTAGTCACCGGGCGGTCATTTATAAACCATCGAACTTCGGGAACTGGCTCTCCAGCCACTCTGGTTTCAAATGCGATTCTCTGCCCCTCAGTGACCACTTGATTGACTAGACTGGGACTGATAGAGGGTCTGGAGAAAAGTTATTGGATTGGCAATTTTTTGAGTGGACTAATTTGAAGGGTATACTGCAGTGACATTACACCTTACAACGAAATATACCATATACCATCTGAATAAAAAATATAAAAAAATTTTTTTATCATTGAATTGGAAATTGCTTTGATAAATATAATGCAATTTTTTCATGTTTGTTCTCTTATTCAGATGGGATATGGTAGATTCCATTGTAAGGTGTAATGTCGCTGTCGTATACACAGTAAAAGATGGGTGTGTGGTTGCGCGGTGAAGCGTTGTGAAGTGTCGTCATGCTAATGATTCCTGATGCTTCACTCACTGTACTAGTGCTTCCCCAACGACAGTTCGTCTGTTAGGCCTTTTGACATCGATTATCGGTGTGTCCAGTTATGGGACTTTCGCGTTCGCCATATTGGATTTTTGCGGGGTCAATGGCATGTGCGGAAAAATACGTCCATTGCCCGAATTATGTAATTCGCGTGCAGACGTATTTATAATCCGGAATCCGTGGGTGAATGCATGCCACTTCAAAACTCAATTTCTCGGCCATTTCTCAGCCGATTTTCACCAATGAACACTTAAAATGATATGAAACCTCAAATTCCTGCTGCGTTAACATCAAAATTTTGTCACACCTGTGTCCCCTGGGCTTGGCTCTAACGGTCAGCCTGCACCTAGTTTCCGCGGTGCCCACTTCGTTTTGCGCGCGGCACGTGAAAACAGCCCCATCTTGAGGATACGCCTCGTCGATGTGCAGCGTAGCGGTACCTGGGAAATAAAATACCGTATATCCTCGAAATACCCCCAGGGGGTTTATTGTTTCAGAGTGAGAATTTTGAGAGAGAAACGTGAAAAATGCAACAATAACCACCATTTTTAAGTTTTTCCAGCCTTATATAAGGATGTAGATGGTATAAACGATGTTCTAATGTAACACAGTACGTGTTTTGAACGTCTGTTATGCATTTCCCGGACCACAATTCCATAGTGCCCATTTTGAGGGGGGGGGGTATTTCGATGGGGGGTATTTCGAGGAAATACGGTAGTAATTTACCGTATTTCCTCGAATTACCCCCCCTTGAATAGACCCAACCACCCTCGAAATACCCCCTATCATATTTAAAAACTCCACATTCACCAACCATTCTGAAAGGTGGTCCTATAATCCTGCAACACGCCCAGCCCATCCTTGAACCACTGCAAACTGGCAGGGGGGTCCGATTCAATATTGCACGTCAACGTAGCCCTGTGTCCTTCATCTACAGTGACATCTTGGAGCTGCCTGGTCACTTTCGGCGGCTGGAGGCGCGCGCGTCGCTCTTTTTCGCGCATCGTGTGCACCAGGGGGCAGTCTCAGACCCTGAAAAATGCCCTGTAAAATGTCAAATCTCATGCAAAGTGTCAAAAGTCACGAAAAATGCCCTGCAAAATGGCAACCGAGTTGCCATTTTGCAGGGCATTTTACGTGACTTTTGACACTTTGCGTGACATTTGACATTTTACAGCGCATTTTACAGGGTTTGGGATTGGCACCAGGGAGGTCAGGTGCATTCGGATCTCTACTAGACGGTCGATTATAATTTGGTGGCTGCGGCGGACTTGCTCCACTTTGTGCTCGGTGTCTTCGACTGGGGGGTTGGGGGGGGGGTTGTTTGAGGGGTAGGGGGTGTTTGGGGTGTGAAATTGAATGCTGAGAGGGTTGAGGCATATTTTGTGAGTGGGTAAACTCGGCGGATCACAAAGTTTGCGCAGAATCCTACCATAATTTAATGAATAAAATCTTGTGATAAATCTTGTATTTCGTGATAAAATGAATTATTGCATAGTAAAACAAAACGTAATGACGAAAAACTGTAAAAATTTCGCTTCCTTATTCAGATGGGTTATGGTAGGTTTTCATACAAAGTGTGAGGTCCGCCAAGTATACTTACAGAATTGACCCCAGATTATTTTGGACAAAGCTCATTTTTCGCGGTGATAATTTTTTCACGCACACATTTTAGGAAACAAAAGTACTTTTCTCACCCAAAGGCTTTACACACACTAAATATTTGACGATGGTATCGGAGGTGAACTGCGCCGAATTGTTGATTCAGACCTTAATTGATCTGTTGCAAACTGGTGTTCAAATGCATTTGCTACTATAAATTATTTTCCAACATCACCGCATGTGCACCTGATAATCGTCCTGCGACTAGTCAACTAAAATCAGAATTGACACTCAAACCAGTTGACAATTCCAGTGTGCATAGCAACATGCAAACACCCGCAAACACCGACCCAACGTACACTTCATAGCGGTAGCCTGCCTATGTACAGTGTCCAATTTGCTCAATTGGGTATCCTTCTGCCTGTCGAAAGGATCCAACGTTTGCACCAAACGACTGGCCTCCTCGCTGCTCGACAACGTTGGCAAACGTCGCTCGGTGGACGTTACAACGTCGGTTACTTCGCGGATCCAGAATTCCACCTGTGTGGAGGTATTGATAGTCGCGTCGCGGGTAGTGATGGTAAAAGCGCCAGGATTTTTGGCGCCAAGCGCCAAAAGCGCCATGGCGCTTTTTCCTTTGGCGCTGGCGTCAGGCGCCAGCACCATGGCGCTTACCATCACTACGCGCGGGAATCTACCTAGAATAATCAATGGGGATTCAGTTGATGGAAAAGTTACTACCAGTATTTACCAGGGGAGGGGCCAGTCCCGCACCCTATAAAAGTATCACGCAATGTGTTAAATGTCATCAAAAATGTCGTACAGATTTGTCAAATGTTGTGCAAAATGTCTAAAGTATAGTAATGAAATTATTTTCCTTTTTGTCACATTGGGTGACCGTTGGCATAAATATTACAGGGTGCGACACTGCCATCTGAGGGAAGTTATCAGAATATTTGCAGAGGTACTTGAATTTGAATTGCTTAAGGTCAGAAAATGCTGGTTGTTTTTGTGTGAGATTGGAAATGGATCAATATGCACCGTGTGTCAATGTTTATTTTTGTAGGCACATCTGCATTAGTCATATTACCTATATTTAGGTTGAATTTCACTTTCGGCACTGAATTTGGCTAAAAACGGCAATCAAATAGAGTCTTCAATCAATGCAATACATAGATTCGTCCAAAAATGTATTTGCAGGAATTTAAAGCTGAAAGTTTTGAACTGCATTAGTTTGAGCCACTTGTTCAATCAGGCTCCACACAAATATACCCGGCGGACTTGATACTCTGCACTCGCACTGATTTATGTCTCATGTTGGAAGTGTGCCAATGATAATTCAAGCATGTGATTTTAGTGAAAAAATGAAAAAATCGTTGCCATGAACACGATGATGGTTCATGTTATAACAGAAATGAATATGTTGAACTTTTTGTGAATGTGGCATGGGTTAAGCATCGTTGGCACGCTTCCAGGAGGAACCACGTGTGCAAGGTGTAAAGTTGCTGGAGTAAATACCCAGCACGCACCTCTTCAATAGTCTTATTCAACTGGTCGATCTGTCCCAATGACTGTTTCCACTGTCTGACTTGTTCCCGCAATCGCTCGGCCCGCTCCAATGCGGCACCGGTAGATTGTCGGGCGTGATTTCCCGCCGCTGTGTCGCCTTCCTCGCCGGCTGCAAGGTTTTTTGGTAGACATTTAAAAGCGCCATGGCGCTGGCGAGGGGCCAGCGCCAGAGCAGAAAGCGCCATGGCGTTTGGCGCCTTTTTGACTATGGCGCTGAGGTGCAGAAAAGTGCCGTTGCGATTTTTACATCACTATGTCGGGGTCGGAGAATTTTTGAGAGTGTTTGTTATCGAAAAGGATTTTTGAATGGTGTTTTTTTGAACTTGTTTGTCGGTAATGTTGAGTAACGGTATTTATATGAAAGGAACAAAGTTTTGAGTAGGTATTTTTTCAAGAGTCGGATAGTGTAAGTATATTTATTATTCAGCACCACTGTTCTTATACTCTAATCGATACGGAGCTATGAACTAAATACCAGACAATATTTTAGCGTTTTGTACAAAAAGGAATTCACATTACCTAAAATATAAAATGTTCACAAGTACATCTTTCGAAGTGTACCGAAAATTCTTTTTAGAACCGTGTAAAGTAGTCAAAAAAGCTTATGAGAAACGGTGAATAATATTCTCGTGCAGTGACCTTTTATAACTCAGAATCGGCACAACACTCCACATATTTTTGAAGCGCATAAACTACAACATACGCAGAGGCATAAAAAATAAATGCTGAAAATGGACCGGCTGCACCGACAAAATGTGGTGGAAAAAAACAAACAACTAGGTAAGTATTTTTCATACTCAGCACCAGGGTTGGTTTTATAAAAATCATTTGTATACAAATTGTATAAAAATTGTATAAAAACGTATTTTATTTTTATTTTATTCTTGTTTCATTTTATTTTATTCCAAAATACAAAAAAAATAATAAAATGGACCATTTTACAAAAATTTTACAGAAATTTTACAAAAAATCAGAATCTTGCATGCAAGGTCAGAACAATGTGATAATTAGACCTAAACATGAAAAACGTGTGACAAATTTTTCCATTACTTTGCAAAAGTTGCATGCAGTAGGTATTGTCAGCTAGTTGCAAGTGTTAAGTTACAATTTTCGATAAGAATGGTTTGCATTTTCAGTAGAAGGATTACTGGAGTGTGCTGGGCGCATTTGCAAAACATCATGCAAAGTGTCAATTGTCATGACAAATGTAGTAAAGAGTCAATTGGCATCTCAAATGTCAAGCAAAGTATAAATGTCATGACAAATGTCGTGCATAGTGTAAATTGTGTATCTGAATCTTATGTTTTGGTATCCAACCCTTATAATTTGGTATCCAAATCTTATGTTTTTGTATCCAAATGTTCACATAAGATGTGGTTACAAAAACAACAAGATTTGGATACAAAAGATAAAATTTGGATACAATTTGTTTTACAGTTTCCACTTTAATTTATATTTGTCATGACAATTGACACTTTACTTAACATTTTCATGAAAATTGACACTTTCCATTTCATTTCATATGACATTTTGACACTTTACATGGCTTGGGACTGCCCCAGCTCTAGGTTGAACAGGTTGAACTATAAACAACAGAAAAAAATTTTACAAAAAATATGAATTTTTATACAATTTTTACAAAAATATGAATTTGTAAATAATTTTACAAATTTTTTACAAAAATTCGAATTTTTATACAATTTTTTTTATATTTTGAAATTTTCCATTTTATTTTATTTTATTCTTCAATTTTCCATTTTATTTTTATTCTTTTCTGAGATTTTGCCAACCCTGCTCAGCACACTTTTATATTCGATAAAACCTCACCTTTACTAATGTCAGACGTAGTGTGTTCCGCAGTTTGTCGAAGTTTTTGCACAAATTGCTCCAAAGTGACCCATCGACTTTCAATTTCCCTCTGGGCGCGGGGATCTCGCCTTTGCAGCGTGGTTTCCATCCAGTCCAGTTCTATTGTTACCTTTAAAGTGGGGGCACTATTCAAGGTGGTGCTTTTGGATGCATGGATTTGATTTGATGGCAATATGGTCGAGTTAAAAATGGCGATAAAATTTACAATGGATGAGTTTTGTTTATGCTACATTTGCATGAGCCATTTGTGCTTTGTGCACTATTGTTGAGTCATAATCAATGATGACAAACCCTCTGCAAATGGCAAACCCATTTTTACACTTACCGTCATCCTCGAATAAGACCCCAGTGGTCTTATTTTTTCGTCAGACGTTTTTGAGGGGGGATTTATTCAAAGGGGGAGTTATTCGAGGGGGACTTATTTTTCCTCAGAAAACATAGACTTCATTCATTGGATAAATGCTGTCTGTCAACTCTGTAATTGAGGTACTTCACTGTCCAACAACGAAAAGATGTGTATAACACTGCATACACATAATGTATCTGCTGTCGCTGTGGTAGGCTAATATTGTTTTGCATTTTTGTATTGTATTCTTTTCTTCCAGAGGGGTAGTTATTCGAGGGGGGTTATATTCGAGGATATGCGGTATTATGAAAATAGCATGGTCAAATAACTTTGGCACGCTTCCAGCGCGAACCGTGCAAGGTGTAAAGTCACTGGAGTATTTCACTTTACACTAGGAACTTGACACTTTAACTAAAAACACTTTACCTCATCGAGAACTTTAACAAAGCTCAGATAGCTGGACGCCGCGGTGACTCTGTGGTTTAGTCCATTTCTGGCACGTGTCCAACGATTTTGCAAATCGCCCGCCCTTCGATAAGTGTCCCCTCCAATGGATTTTGCCTTTGACATTATGGTGCTCAGACCGGGTTCACGTTGCTGTATTTATTTGTTGGGTGTGGTTGTTTTGTGAAAATTTCCAGTGTGCGTGTGCGAATTTACCGATAAATACCACGCACTAGTTTTCTTTCGAAAATTCAGAAAATTTGAAAACTCATACATTTGCATTGAGTGTTTTTGTGTTTTTGTGTCTTTTTGCGTAAATGTATCAACAATCGTAAATAGACACCCCTATTCCGGTGAACTCAAATGCGTTCGAATCTGATTTGTGAGTTTCCCAAAAAAAAAATTGAAATTTCGTAGCAAAACTAGTGTGTTTAATACTTTTCAAGCGAAATTTTGAAAGCTCTTAAATCAGCCTTGAGCCCATTTGAGTTTACCGGAATGAGTAATTTTTATTCCCATCAAGAGTAGTTGACACACTCCTCATTCTTATAAACTCAAATGCGCCCATAGCTGATTTACGAGTTTTCAAAATTTCCGTAAAAAACTATTTATGTGTGTATATCCAACCCAATTCCCCAACAAAATTCTCACGTACACTGGCCTCGCTGCTCATAGCGTTGCACCTCTGTATGAAACTGGTCACTTCGGTCACAGTGCGTCCCCAGCTGTAGTTTTGGCGCAAAAACGACTCGAATACAGTCTCCAGCCATTCGAAAATCTGCGATGAACATTTTTTCACTGGATCGAAATATTATCGTTATCGAGGTATCGACCAGAGTTGTTAAAATACCGGTATTTTTGGAAAGTGTAAGTGTAAGTGTAAATACACTTTCCAAATTTTGAGTATGGATACCAAAAGTGTAAGGTATTTTAAAAATACCTAGGAAAGTGTAAAAAAAGTGTAAGTGTAAAAATCACTAGAGCTATCACTGTTGAGCATTAGAAAACGCCACTGTTTTCACCTTTAGATCAATTTATTTGTCATTTTCATGCATTATTTCACGTTTTACTGTTGTTTATGAAACATTTCAGACTGTAACAAATACTGTAGTGGTATGAAGTTCCCTAATATCGGCACTTTTCAGTGTTGATATTTTACTGATTAAGCAATGCGATACACACTGTTTGAATGCAAGAAT
This sequence comes from Sphaerolaimus hirsutus, assembly GCA_964036195.1. Taxonomy (NCBI): domain Eukaryota; kingdom Metazoa; phylum Nematoda; class Chromadorea; order Monhysterida; family Sphaerolaimidae; genus Sphaerolaimus; species Sphaerolaimus hirsutus. The sequence goes on along the minus strand of OZ038459.1, from coordinate 3,368,534 downwards.
GGACATGCAGCAAATGTCAATGCAAAAGCCAGTTGACTTTGTGTCCAGCTGGTGAATTTCCGTTGATCTTGTCCTTTTTACAAAAGTATGATGAAACTGTAGAATACCATGAGTACTGATCAAACGTTGGAGATCAAAGGCTAGTTTGTACATTTGCCATATTTTCTACATTCAATGCATAACTGCATGTGTGCACTATGCAGTTATTTTTTTGTACATGACCCTATTTTATGCTTTCTCAAAAGCATAAAACAGGGCCATCTGAAAGAAAAAAATACACTTTCTGTACCCGGGTATTTTGCTCAGGAAAGTGTAAAAAAAGTGTATGGGTATTTTATGAAAGTGTAAGTGTAAGTGTAAATATAAATACCCATTTACCCGGGTATTTCGGGTAAGTGTAAATACACTTTCGCAACTCTGGTATCGACTTCGTTTGAGGTCTACACGACTAAAACGCAGGCGTATGTACCGTATTTCCTCGAAATACCCCGCTCGAAATACCCCCGCTCAAAATGGACACTATGAACTTCCCCTCGAAATACCCCCCCCCCCCAATTGAGTGTAAAGATAACGTGTACAGTGTAAATAACAAAAGCTGCGGTTTGTGAAACGAGCAGTGCAGAACACACATCAAAACAATGACTTTGTTACATTAGCACGTCATGGTTTACACCATCTAAACACCTTCCCGGTCACGTCCGGCAGCCATTTTTAAATTTTACTTCTTATATCCTATCCCCAGTTCTAGGGTGCCCCCGAGGCTGAAACTTGGGGGAGATATTGTCGCAACCCCCCTCTACTTCGCATGAATCGGGTGGGTCGCAGCGACCCCCCCAATTCATGCGAAGTAGAGGGGGGTTGCGACAATATCTCCCCCAAGTTTCAGCCTCGGGGGCGCCCTAGAACTGGGGATAGGATACAAGAAGTAAAATCAAAAAATGGCTGCCGGACGTGACCGGGAAGGTGTTTACATACTTATATAAGTCTATAGACTCTTATACATGGTGCTTATTGTTGCATTTTTTCCACTTCTGTGTACATTACAAACAACAAATTAGTGTTGGGAGTTCAAAAAATTTCTGGCAAAATATAAATAACCCCGTTTAACCCCCCTCAAAAATCTCACTCTGAAAAAATTAACCCCCGGGGGTATTTCGAGGAATACGCCAGGTAACTTATTGGATGCATCATGTTTTTAGTACGTTACCTTGTAAAGAGTAGAGTTACCCATTTGAATAAAGTCATTCTTTTGCCGGGCTGCACTTTCGCCAATAGTGATGGAATGGCGCCACGCCGTGGCGCCATTGGTGCTTAGCGTTTTTTCTGCCGCTTTTCCGTCACTCACTGCCAAATGCCACGTGAAAAATGATCAAAAGTTGTCTCCAAGACAGACTATGTCCAATTTAAATCTTTCCCAAAGCTATAAGCGAAATATTCCTCAAACCCCGCCCACCCACCTGCCGGTATTCCCGTTCGAAACCTTCTGTTATCTGTTTCTCTTTCGACGTGAGAATGTCTTCGATCGAATTGGCTAATTGTTCCACTTCGTTGATCTGATAAGGGGAAGCTTTTGACAAACGTGACAACATGAACGCTCTGCAAGTTGTCAAAACAAATGTCAAGTGTCAACTGTCAAAGATCGAGAAAAATATTTGTGATGTGGTATTCTCTCCAGAAAAAAATTGTGGTATTTCACTATCGACGGGCATCTTGAAAAAAATTACCTAATTTTGATTTTCGCCGCTTTGCCTCGTCGCTTGACAAAGTGTAATATTGCATTCTCCACTTGCTGGAAACGCATAATTCTGCGTGAGCAACAAGAAACGAGCGCATGCATTCCCGCGTGCGAAAAACTCCATGCATTCCCCAAAGCTACGTGGCGCCTTAAAACCCCTAATCCTACCCCCTCAAAACCCCCAACCCCCCCACCCAACTCTACCCCCTCAAAACCCCCAAAGCCCCCCAACTCTACCCCCTCAAAACCCCCAAAGCCCCCCAACTCTACCCCCTCAAAACCCCCAACCCCCCCCCCCCAACCCACCTTCTCCACGAGCGCCCTAGTGCCATGCGCCTGCCTTCCCCCGGCCCTGTGGACCAATTCGTTGCCGTGCCGCACGACCGGCTCGGCGTGGTGCGCCGCGCGGCCCGACAAATTGTGCGCCCTACTCCCGTCGACCCCTTGAGACTCGCCGTGGAGGGCGTGTAGGGCGGTTAGGGCCTGCGGGGATAATACCGTATTTCCTCGAGGTACGACACCCCTTGAATTACCCCCCCCCCCACTCGAACGACCCCTCAAAATTTGCACTGAGTATTTCGCTGCGCACATTACAGGCAGTCAACAAAAAATTTGGTCAACTCATTAATACACACTCAGAAAGTCAGAATGGCATTTTAGTGTACTGTAATTGAGGTGTTTGTTGATCACAGTAGTTGATGGAACGTAAAAATGACCCACGCGGCAAACTCAAATGCGTTCAAGACTGATGTATGAGTTTACTAAAGATTGAAAATTTTATTGCTGAACTAGTGTGTGCAGCGACATAATGTGAGTAGGAAAATGGCAGTGAAGTGGCAACAACTGACAAGTACACTTATAAGTGGCAGGTATCTCGTGTACAAGGTTACTCGTCACTTATGAGTTTACTTGTCACTTGACATTAAAATTAAACGGCGCCGAGCCCATATTCATTTTATCTATAGATTCAAAATCAATTTGAAAATTGATAACACAATTCCATAATTTCCCTTCCAAGAACGTCACAAACCTTCACAATCACAATAAAAATAAATATTACAACAAAACCCTCCAAATCCCAACCCCAAAAAACGCACCGCCTCAGCGCTCTTATAAAACGCGATCGACTGCTCCAACAAAGGCTTCCTTTCGTTCATCCCCCTGAGCACCTTGTCCAACCTTTGCATGAGTTGCGCACAGCGCGTCTGTAAATCGCCCTTCTCAGCGCCGCTGGGCATCTGATCTATGCCGCGGGCGGCACGTTGTAAAGTGTCGCTCTTGGGGGCAGTCCCGGACACTGTAAAGTGTCCTGGACAATGTTTAATGGCATGTAAAGGGTCAGAGCCGCCACGCACATCGGATGCCAACTGGTTTTGGATTCTACTCGATTTTAGTTTATGTCGCTGGACAATTTTCGCTTGCACATGGTGCAAGCAATGTCGAAAAGGAATCACTATTGTCATGTGCACTTGAAAGTTGTCATGCGAACTTTATTGGACAAATTGAATTTTTTTGAAAATCGAGTTGACACCGAAACCAGTTGACAACCAGTGTGTGTGTATGTGTGTGGCACCAAAAGTCCCATCTAAAATGCCCTGTAAAATGGGAAACTTGCATTTGCCATTTTGCAGGACATTTCCCATGGCTCTATACACTTTGCACGACGTTAGACATTTAAGCCGGCACTGTACAGGGTCCGGGAGTGGCACCTGCTCGGACAGCTCGGCGAGCAGCGTGTCGCAGTTGCGCAGCAGCCGTTCAGCGGCGTACGCGCCGTCGCCCAGCTCGTTGGCGGTCAGGAACTGCTCGTTGGACCTGGCGCAGGTGTTTGGGTTGGAGTTGCAGAAAAATGGGTGTGATTTTCGGAAAAAAAATATTTTTGAGAAAATAAACCTGGAAACTGGAAAGATTGGAAACCGGAGGTTTTTTGTGGAATACCGCTTTTTTTGGATTGACGAAATGGTGAGAATATTTCACCTCTATTTTCCCTGATGCACCTTTCAAAGGTTACTTAACTTACTTACCGTATTTCCTCGAATTACCCCCTGATGCTTTATTTTTTCAGAATGGAAATTTTGAGGGGGGGTGAAACGAGGGGGGGGGGGTATTTCGAAGGGGGTATTTCGAGGAAATACGGTAATCTGGCTTTTCATTGCCCAATCACTGTATCCAGCATTACGGTATGCCATCTGACTGATGAATCTCAGTACATCGCTTTTGCTCAAATCAAGGCACGGTATTTTTTCGTGTCACCAGAATGTGGTGGTAACATCAGTCTATATCCAAATACCTGTCACTTGACACTTAAATAGCCTTCACCCCCCCCCCCCCAACCCCACGCACCTAAGCCACTGTTCAATCCTATCCAAAACCTGTCTCCACTGAGCCGCCAGGGCTCCATGTTGCCACTTCTCCGCAGACTCCGCCCACGACGCGTCCAAGGCCGTCCATTGGTCGACTAGGGGGCAGTCCCAGACCCTGTAAAACGTCCTGTAAGTGTCATGCAAAGTGTCAAAACGCCCTGTAAAATGTCAAGTGTCATGCAAAGTGTCAAAAGTCACGTAAAATGCCCTGCAAAATGGCAAACGTACGTTTGCCATTTTGCGGGGCATTTTGCGTGACTTTTGACACTTTGCGTGACACTTGACATTTTACAGAGCATTTTGACACTTTGCGTGACACTTGACATTTTACAGGGCACTTCACAGGGTCTAGGATTGACACCAGTCTGAGCATGGTCTGCTCGACCCGCTCGCACGCGTGCAGGGAGTCCATTTCTCGGTCTTCGTTGTCGACCATGTGGCCGAGCTCGCGGAGCTTGCTGATGGACGCCTGGCCGTAGTCCATTGCAGCGGCGGTGGTGTTGATTAGGTCTTGGGGGGATGTGTGATTTTTGGAAAATGGATTATTTGCAAAAATATATAATTAGGTAAATCTCCCCAAAAAACCATATAGGCATACTCGGTGGACAGCACACTTAGTATGAAAACTGACCATACTCTAATGAATAAAATGTTGTGATAAATTTCGTAATTAATTTTCCTATAGTAAAAACTAAATATTTTTTATGTAAAAAACAGTATACCCTGAATCCTCGAATAAGACCCCAGGGGAGTTATTTTTTCGTCAGACGTTTTGGAGGGGGGAGTTATTCAAGGGGGGAGTTATTCGAGGGGGGGAGTTATTATTTCCTCAGGAAACGTGGACTTAATTCATTGTATGGATGCAGTATGTAAACTCGTTTAATTAAGGTATTTCACCGTACAATAACAACATAACAATGTGTATACACTGCATACACATTATGTATCTGCTGTCGCTGTCATAGGCTACTATACTTTTATAGTTTTGCATTGTATCCTTTTCATGATAGGGAGGGGTTTTTGAGAGGGGGGAGTTATTCAAGGGGGGGAGTTATTTTTTCCTCACCCCGCCAGCAGGGGGGACTTATTCAAGGGGGGGAGTTATTCAAGGGGGGGTCTTATTCGAGGATTTGCGGTAATTTTTGGTTTTTTATTCAGATGGGTTATGGTAAGTTTTCATACTGAGTGTGATGTCTGCCGAGTATACTTAATTCTCTCTGGAAAAAAACCCTGGAAAAATATAAATGCGTTATTTCTGATACCTTATATCCTTGAATAAGACCCCCCCCCTTGAATAATACCCCCCCTTGAATAACACCCCCCTGTTGGCCAGGTGAGGAAAAAATAACGCCCCCCCTTGAATAACTCCCCCCTCTTGAATAAGTCCCCCCTCTGGGTAAAACGATCGATGAGCAACACACGAAAATGAAAACGAGACAAACAGAAAAATAAAGCTATGTCTGGGCTGATTCATCAAATGCAATCGAATGGGGTTTGGTGTGTGAAACAAAAAATACAAAAGAATGTTAGCCTATGATATTTTTAGGTTTAGATGATTGAACACGAATTTTAGGATGGATACGTTGTTTTGTTAGTGTTGAACTGGTCATTTTCTGCATTAGATGTGTTGACGGAATGCATACAAACAATGAATAAAGTGAAAGTTTTCCTGGAAGTTCTGAGGAAAAAATAACTCCCCCCCTTGAATAGTACCCCCCCTTGAATAACTCCCCCCTCCAAAACCTCTGACGAAATAATAACGCCCCTGGGGTCTTATTCAAGGATATACGGTATTTTAAAAAACCACACAGAATTGGTCCTTGTTGCTTGATGCTGGGGGTTGGAAAAGCGCCATGGCACTGTTTCACATGGCACCAGGAACAAAATGCCTGTCACTGGCACTTGGCACTATTTTGTAGATGAAGTGAATTTCAAAGTAAATTTTGTAGTAAATTTTTTATACGAAAATACGTGAAACTTGTTTACTTGTCTCTCGACTCATTTCATCACTTCACCGATCACTTACCACTTCTCTCATCTCACTATTCACACTCAAAACAGGCACCTGCAACTAACCCCCCCCCCCAACCCCCCAAAACCCCACCTTTCCTCATATCGCTCATATCCGCCAGCCACCGTTGCAACATCTCCGGATTCGAGCTGTACTCTGACCCGATCCTGAACTCCTGGTCCATGCGCCTGACCAGCTGGTCGTGTTTGCGCACACAAGAGTAGAATTGGGAGGCAGTGTCCAGGAGGAGGCCGCGCGCGTGGAGGGCTCTGGGGGAGTTGACACTTTGTGGTGGGTGTTTTTGGGGTATTTCCTAGAGTTGAATAACCTTGAATTACCCCCCCACACACACACCCCTGTGAATACCCCCCAGCACTGAGTGTGCTCCTACCCCACCCGAAATACCCCCTAGTTCACTTTACAGGGTGCGCGACTGCTGCCAGAAGTTCACTTTGTCGCCAGAAACATTTTATTCTTCAAGGTAGAGCCCGAATCCCAGAGGAGTTTGTATACGCGTTTGCCACATTCCAGGGCATTTTGCATGACTTATAGACACTTTACATGCCACTTGACATTTTCCAGGGCATTTTCCAGGGTGCGTGCGTGTCACCTGTTAAGTTCCTTCCAGGCGCCGCCCAGACTGGCGGCCATGGCTTCGTACACGGGCACGTCGGGCTCTTGTTGCTCAAGAACTAGACGGTCGGCCTGTTTTTGATGTGGGGGGATAATTTGAGTTATTTGACCACTTTGAAGGCACTTTTTTGGACTTTTCGTTAGGGTTTTGTGGATGTCGGATCTTTGGATTTTAATTTTGGTTCTAACGATTTGGACGCATATGATTCAAGTAGTGATGTAAAAGCGCCATGGTGCTGGCGCCTGGCGCTAGCGCCAAAGGAAAAAGCGCCATGGCGCTTTTGGCGCTTGGCGCTATTTTCGACTGGCGCCAGAAACAAAATGCCTGGCGCTGGCGCTTGGCGCCAAAGCAAAAATGCGCCATGGCGCTTCTGGCTCTGGCGCCATCGGCGCTTGGCGCTAGGAGTCGGAAAAGCGCCATGGCGCTTTTGGCGCTTAGCGCCAAAGTTCTGGCGCTTTTCACATCACTACATTCAAGTCGATTCATCCGGGTTTTCAATAATGTCTGCTTTCGACAAGTATTTTTTGCCTTAAACTTATTGAAACTTCGAAAATGTTTGTCGAATTTTTCAATTCGAAACTATTTTATCGGGAAAAGTTTCTTCAACAACTGCCTGGCCAACTTTGGATTTTTTTCTAAAAAAAAATTCAACAAAAAACATCCAAATTTCACCCCCCCCCCACAATCGCACCTGCGCTAGCAAATCCTCAATATTCTCCTGTTTATTCCTCAGTTTCTGCATCAACTCTGCATGCAGCTGGGCCAACTCGTGCGCCTCGTCCAAGGTCGAGCCCACGTCCAACATCGGAGGTTCGCATTTGTCAACTCGAAGTTGCACCCAGTTGTCGGCGGAGCGCAGCACGGCTAGAACCTGGGGTCGGGTTTGAGTCGACTTGAGGTCGATAAGTCCAAAATTGCGAAAGTTTGGATAAACGCGGAAATGGCATCAGTGGTTCAGCATATTTCTCACCATTTCCGAATTTTCCGATTTCACTTGCCAACAGCTTCATCCAACAAAAAGTCGATAAATCCACTTTTTGTGGGAAGAAGCAGTGAGAAATATGTTGAAAGTGAATGTGGGACGCCTTCTAAAAGTCGATGAGTGCATGAATTAGGTATCCATAACGACATTGTTATTTATGAGTCGGGCAGCCCGACGAATATTTGTCGGGCAAAATGAATTTCTCACCAGACGGCATCGTTCGCCCGCCTTGATTGCTATCGTGCTTATCGTTGTCGTCGATTTTGGCGCCTCAACCATTTTGATAGATTTTGCTGGCGGTAATTTTGCAGGGAATTTATTTAGGCAGTCGATTCGAAGTGCGATTACTGCAGCGGCATGGGTTTATACAGTAAAAACTGATATTAAATGTGACAAGCGAAGTATCAAATTACCGGTAAAGTATAAATAAATGAATGAACCTATAAAAACTTTTAACCTCAATGCTTGCGCACTTTGTAAACGGATTTATTCGGGAAACTGTATTTTTTCTATTGAAAAACTGTGCGGGTATATTTGATGAACTTTTTCTGAATATTGTTTGTATTCCACACACAAAGAATACCGGAAATGACTACTAGTTCCAAAAATGTCACATCTAAAAACAGTTTTACAATTTTACAGCTTTCGCAATTAAATAGTTTACATAAGGAGCTTTCGCGAGCACTTAGATACAGAGAAAGAAAAAAAATGACACTTTTTTCCCAATTTTTCACTTGACAGTGTACTTAGCAGTACGCGGCACTGGCACTGGCACCTTTCAAGTTCAACTACCTAAATATGTAGTCTGCAATTGCAATACCTAACTATGTATTTTGAAGAACTGAAAATGTGCGTAAAAGTCTAATAAATGCTCAGAAGGAGAATGTAGGCAGATTGAAAACAGTTGCTCAATTCGGCATATGCGCATTCATTACCGTATTTCTTCTAATAGAAGAGCGCCGTTCTATTTTTTCGTCAACTTTTTTACCGGCCGTTCTATTAGAGGTGCCGTTCTATTGGAGGCTGCCGTTCTATTAATTTCGCGAGTGCAAAAAAAGTGCCAAAACCTGCCGTTCTATTGGAGGTGCCGTTCTATTGGAGGTGCCGTTCTATTGGAGGTATGCCGTTCTATTAGAAGAAATACGGTACTCTTTTAGGGGGGGGGGCATACAACTTTCCCAACGCTATTACACGAGATTTCTGTAAAGTGCGTGCCAGTGCGGCGAGATATGAATAGCGGTTGTAAATAATTCTGAGTCACTCACTATTTAGCACTCGGAATTTACATGTGCCAGTCCCGCACATTGTAAAGTGGGAAGTGCATAATGTCATGCAAAGAACCTATTCAAAGTTCAGTCAAAATATCTTTTCTACCGTATTTCATCGAAGTACCCCCCTCGAAATACCCCCCTCTCTCGAAATCCCCCCTCCCTCGAAATACCCCCCTCCCTCGAAATACCCCCTCGTTTAACCCCCCCCCTCAAAATTCTCACTCTGAAACAATCACCCCCCGGTGGGTATTTTGAGGAAATACTGTATGTTTATTTCCGTTGACATTTTGCATGACATTCGACACTTGACTTTTCACACTTTACAGCCATGTCATTTGCTGTTGCAAAGTGCTATTTCTACGTTAACGAAGCAAACTGTTGCCAACATTTAAATAAAAGTTTATATCGCCGAATTTACCAACACTAGCTGAGCGGCAATTTCATTCGGTGGGGGTGGCATATGTTCCTAAAAGTGAGCGGTGGCATTTCACTTGGTACCAGCTGCCAAATGTTTCAGCCAGCTTACAACCAAAATCTGGAGGTGAAAACGTGTGTACGCGTGTATTGTATTTGTATTGAACGGTGTACCCTAGTGTTTAGATTTTAGAATACCTGTTGTTTTTATTGGAGCTAATTAGCGCATAAATACTTGTAAGTGGAATCTACCGCACCGCATCGATGAAAGGAACCAAAAAATATTTGATACGCTTAATCACTTTGGTTGGATGGTTTCAGTGTGGGTGTATTTAGTGCGTAATTTTTCACATGACATCATTCATAAGAATATGGTAACATACTCTTCGAAGCGTGCAAAGCTCAGTATACGTACGAATACCTACCTACCGTATTTCCTCGAAATACCCTCCCCCCTCGAAATGCCCCCCCTCCTTTGACCGCCCCCTCTCTCGAGACCACTATGAAACAATCACCCCCCCCCCCTCGAAATACCCCCGAAATACGAAATGCATAGTGCAGAACACACGTTAAAACAATGTCGTGATCACGTTAGAACAGTGTTTATACCATCTACGTACTACTATTAGTCTACAGGAGTCTATACATGTCAGTTATTGATGCATTTTTCTACCCCAGTGTACATCACAAACGACGATTTTGTACTAGGATTTGAAAAATTTCTGGCGAAATGATAACCCCCCCTCGGAATACCCCCCCTCGTTTAACCCCCCCCCCCCCCTCTCGGGACCACTCTGAAACAATCACCCCCCGGGGGGTATTTCGAGGAAATACGGTATATGAAAATTTATTGCGGTGTGAGTGAATTTATAATAAATTCACACAGGCTATCTTTATTTTTTCCACCTGTATATAGTTTTTGTTTACAAGTTCATAAATATTAAAAACTGTAAATACCTATAGGTAAATGATTATGCATGTACATTATTGCACCGGAAATTGGAAAGAAACTAGGTCTGGGGGCAGTCCCAGACCCTGTAAAATGCCCTCAGAAATGGTAAACTGACTTTTGACAGTTTGCATGGCTTGTAACATTCAAAGGGATTTCTACAAACTCTGGGATTGACACATGGGAAAAATGGTTGTCGGGAAGGAACTATCACTACGAAACCTCGTGAAGTGGCTTCACACGCAAACTTCACAGCACTTCACAGCGACTTTCCCACTTGAATCAAAAAAGCTTTACACACAAAAATCAGCACTTACGGAAGTGTGAATCGAACAAAAAGTTAAAATGCCCTCAATGATAAATGCCCTTTACAGGTTCACACGATGTGAAGCACGGTGAAGTTGTGTGAAGAATAGTTAATTACTTTTAGCCTTTGCCAACCTTGATTTTTAGAACTTTTCGTTAAACGGACGGAAAACGGCGAAAACTCATTTTCCCCGCCAGTGAGTAAGCTCGTTTTTCATACAAAGCAAGCGGCATTTCGAATGATATCAGCGTGGGAAAATCACATTGTGAAGAACTTTTGAAGCGCCGAGAAAATGTTTATCATGCTCGGGAACGATTCAAAAGCCACTGCTACTTAGTCACAACAGAAATACCACCGTTTTGCTTTGCACAATGCACAGAGTATTTTAGCGTTGGAATGGCGCCAGCGCCTTGGGTACCTTTGATGTTTTGTCTGGCGCCTGGCGCCATTTTGTCTGGCGTCTGGCGCCATTTTTTTCTGACGCCATTTTTATCTGGCGCTGTGCCAATTCCATCACTAACGCACCTATATACAGACGCGAATACAACCACAATACAACGCGTGGCGAAAAAAACACCTTTTCAATTTGAGATGTAGGAACACTTTCGAAAACAGCTCAAAAACGTGAAAAGTAAATTTACGCGTATCACAGGTTCAATCAATGTAGGTAAATCAACACAAATGCTGCCCCCGTAAATCAGTCAATATTAGTTCGTCGATGCCGACGTACGCGTTCGGGCCGAGATCCATCGCTTCGAAAATTAACTGCGAAACGGGATTTGTCGAAATTGTTGAGTGACGAAATGAGAATCGTTGAAAATGAATGTGAACGGCAAAAAAGTTGATAGCCTTTAGTGAAGGCATTTCCATATTCAAGTGAGGCGGGTGAGAAATATTTACTTACGGACCGTATTGCCTCGAATTACGCCCACGGGGGAATTTTTCATAGTGGAAATTTTGAGGGGGGAAGTTGAACGAGGGGGGTATTTCGAGGGGGAGTTTATTTTTTCGCCAGAAATTTTTTGAACTCGCAGTACGTATTTGTTGTGAGTAAAATAATAAAAATTAAAAATGTAGAAAAATTAAATAATGCGTAACTGTCTTATGTAAGAGTCTATAAACTTATGTGGGTGTGTAGATGGTATAAATAAACCCTGTCCTAACGTAACAAAGCCATTGTTTGAACGTGTGTTTGCATTGCCTGGACTTTACCTACACTCAATTGGGGGGGGGGGTATTTCGAGGGGGGTTATAAATTCATAGTGGTTATGTTGAGGGGAGGTATTTCGAGGGGGGGGGGGTGTATTTCGTGGGGAGTGTATTTCGAGGAAATACATATTTAATTAAAACGATATTATTAATTAATCTAACCGCGTCATAATCCCCGGCGTCCAGTTGACGTACCTCGCGGAACCAACGCCGCGCGTCCGCCGAAATTTGCGGAGCGCTGCGAAATGTTGAATTTCGGGTGAAGATGGTTGGAAAATTCTAGAGTGAATTCTGGATTGGACTGAAATTGTCAACTGTCCGTGACACTTGACGTTTGACATGACATTATACAGCGTGCTGGACTTGACTTTCAAATGTCAATTGACAACTGACAATAAACCATGCAGGTACCCTGTGCCTGTGGACATCATATTCAGTTGAATTAACACGTACGTTCGTTTGAATGTGTCCTTTAATTTATACAGGGAACGTGAGTTGACAGATCGCAGTATGCGAACTCACAATCAATGACAACGTTATCTTTAATACCTATTTACATTACGCTCATCAACCACAAAAGAAATATAAAACAAACACAATCACCCCCCCGCCCCCCCAAAAAAACCCCGCTACCAAAACCAACGTGAACACCAACTGCAATCTATTATCGCCCTTCCTTCTAGCCAACAGCCTCAATCCCGTATCCCTACTCGCCTTATAATAACTAAACATCAAGTTGACATCGCTGGGCAACTGAAACGGGGGCGTGGACATCCGCACGCGTCTGGCTGGCCCCGTTGCGTATGCGTAGTGTCCTGGGGGCAGTCCCAGACCCTGTAAAGTGCCCTGGAAAGTGTCAAGTGTCATGCAAAGTGTCTAAAGTTGTGGAAAGTGTCTAAAGTTGTGAAAAATGCTGTGGAAAATGTCCAATGTTATGGAAAGTGTCTGAAGTCATGGAAAATGGTCTGAGAATGGCAAACACATTTGCCATTTTCCAGGGCATTTTCCATGAGCTTACACACTTTTCATGACATCTGACATTTTCCATAACCTTGGACACTTAACATGCCATTTGCCATTTTGCTAAGTATTTTCCATAAATTTGGACACTTTTCATGACATTTGACATTCTCCATAGCTTAGACACTTTACACGACATTTGCCACTTCCCAGGACATTTTCCAGGGTCTGAGACTGGCACCTGCGGGGTCGTAGGGAAGTCGGGACGCGTCGCCGCGCACCCCCGTCAAAGGGTTGCCCACGGGGCCTGCGCCCAGCCGCCACGCTGATGCCCGGACCCACGAGCGGCAGTCGCCTGTCCGGCGGTGGTTTGATTTGATTTGAAAATGGGTCTTGGGTTTTCAAAATAAGATGCGAGAGGGGAGCGAGCGATATCAAGCGATAAGTGGCAAGTAAAATCATTCATCATTTACTTACCACTTATCACTTGTCACTTACCACTTAAATACAACATACGATTTACTGGTCTTCTCGCGGAATTGGCCCATGTTAAAAAAAATGTAAAAAATAATTGTCAAAATTCATAGTGTCAAAAAATCTCCCCAAAACATACATACTTAGTCAAAACAATAAACCCAACCTCAAAAACCCACAACCCCAAACCCACCATGAGAAAAAGCGCACTCTAAAATGTCGCAAGTATCCGACAGCTGCACGGCACCCCTGCCCCCGCCCCCTGCCCCACCCCCACCCCCGGACGGCTGCCTGTCGTCGATGGAGTTGGTGTCGATCCCGTTGGGGGAGGGCGCCCTGGGCGAGATCTGCCCTCGGGGGTTGGGCGCTTCTGCTAGGTGGGGGGTGTTTTTGGGGGAAGTAGTTATTGGAGGGAAATTGAAAGCGATTGAATTAGATTTAGCAATGTATGATCGACTGTTCCGGAGAGTTTTTAATGTTTTACACTCCCCCCAGTAACTAGGTATTCAAAAATTCGACAGTCTGCACGCACTGCTATATACTTATGTCTCACATTGCAAGCGTACCAATGAAAAATAAAAGCGTGCGATTTTTGTGAAAAATGAAAAAGCGAATGTTGTTAATACATTTACGTAAATGTTACAATAGATACCTATGAATTTTGTCGTCTTTTTATGAAGGCCGCATGCCTTTAATATCGTTGGCATGCTTCTAGCGTGAGCCAGTTGTGCAAAATTTAAGTTTGTAATTAAATTTTACAAAATTAGTAAACTTATAAATCACCGTTGACAGCATTTGAGTTCATTGGAATCGAGTTACTTTTACTCTCCGTCAACTGTAGTATTTATATGAACACCTAATTCCAGTAAACTCAAATGCCATTCAAAGTTAACTTATGAGGTTACACATTGTAGTGGCAGTAAACCAGTATGCACAGCGCCAATCACTCACTTCACGACTCAAATAACCCCCCCCCCAAAAAAAAAAAAACCCACCACCAACCGTCGCAAAGCTCTCCAAAATATTCAATATCGTCCAACATGGCGTAGCCGCCCTGCACCAAGCCATCGAACAGCACGAAGTTCTCCACTCGCAGCAAAATCTCAAATGGCTCGTTTATGGGGCCTGGGATGCTCACAAACGCTGGTCCTGGGCCCCCGGATGGAATTCTGGTGCAATAGTCGTAATTGGGAAAGTCTCTTGACACTGCCTTGAGGCATAGACGTAATTGGACACCGGTTGAGGTCCAGTATCTGAGGGTGGGTTGAGAAAAAGTCAACTGAGTTTTTTTATGGGTTGTGAACTAATCCCTATACCGCAAATGTTTGAAACCCGAAAACTTTTGAAAACTAAAACCCGATACTCAAACCCGAAGCCGAACCTGGTGCCCGACACCTATACCCGACAAAAACCGGGCAAAAATTTTCCACAGTTCAATTCAATAGTTCAGAAGAGAGTTGAGTATTCATCGCCACAGGGGGGGGCAGTGTGGCATTGGCGCTGACGCCCTCCGCCGCCATTACAATGGCGCTAGCGCCATGGCATTTTCCCATAACCATTACTCACACAAAAACATACTCCCAATTTTTCCACTCAAACTACATCCTAGAAAAAAGTTCCCCCCCCACTCACTTGAACCTAATCTCGCCATTGGTCTTTTGACACAAAATGGGGTCCGAGCTCAAAATGGCGGCCGCTTGCGGCTGCTGGGCCACATTCGTTGCAGCTATTGCAAATGGTGACCTCGGGGGCTGGTCGGCACCAGTGCCCGCTAATAGGAGCACTGGGTCCACGGTGCCCCTGCCCAGCCACCAGTCGAGCTGAGGGGTGGGGGTTGGGGGTTTAGGGGGTTTACTGAACCCTGTCAAACTTTGCACACCACGTGCCAGTGCCGCACCATGTAAAGTGTGTAGTAAAGTGTCAAATGTCATGTAAAATTTCGTGTACGTTTGACAAATGTCATGAAGAGTGTCAAAAGTTCAGTAAAAAAAATTTACATTTGATTGACATTTTACCTGACATTTGCCACTCGAATTTACACTTTACAAAGTGCAGCACTGCGCCCAGAAAAATATAAAAACAATTAAAAATCACCTGATCCACCCCTCCAGCAACATTCCTCCATCTACAATTCTGGGTAAAATCAAAACAAGTCAAGTGCTCCTGTCTGGTCGCAGGTCCCTTGGAAGTTGCAGCCAGGGGTCGCTCCAATGCCACGTTGCCCAGGCCGGTCTGGGCGGTGCCGCTGTTGGCGTTGGGGTCGCCGCCGGGCAGCACGTTCCTGGCACCCAGGTGCTGCTGGTTGGGGGTGCCTACGGAGCCTGGGCAAGGGGGGGGGGGAATTTCGTGAGTGGAGATGCAGATGCATTGCAGATGCAGATGCAGATTTTATTGCATGCAATGAGCGACGGAAAAATTCATGTTTTTGTCGCCCCATCTTTCATCGTACGTTTTTGTTCAGCTTTGAACGCATTTGAACCGTGATTAAGTTTACCGGAATGAGGTGTCCGTTGAGGGAACGAGAGTTGATCACAGCTTAATCACACTTTTTCGAACTTTGTAAGCACAATGCACCACCAAAAGCTCCTTGAAAAACATCACATTTAGCATCGAAAATCGATGATTTTCAGGAAAAAAGTACCCAAATGTAATCTCAGTAAATCTCTCAAAAGAAAAGAAAATGAAAAAACCCTGAAAAAACAAACCTGAAACCCTCTCTGAAAAAAACCTAGGAAAAAAAATATCATATGTTGATGATATTTTAGATAAATATAAATCTCCCAAATATTTTTTCAACGCTAATCGCACTAAACACTAAACACCAACCTCAAAACCACAACCCCCAAAAAACACAAACCAGTCTGCTGTCCAGCCAACCCCCCAACAATCCCTCTAGAAGTGGCGGCGCCGTAACAAGCGAAAGCAGCGTGCAAATAAAAAGTGACCCCCTGCAGCAGCGCCAGCGGACGCCACAGTTTCAGACGCATTTTAATTGGATCAAATTCAGTGGGTTTAGATTAGGTTAATTTGATTAAATCTGCTTTCTGGTTGGTGGTGATTTTTGCTGGGTCTGTAATCTGCATGAGTTGACAGATGATAACGGATGAGTTGACAGACAAGACAGGCCCTACACGTACTAGTTGACAACATCACCAAATGTGAACTGCTTCCCATTCCAATTCGAAGTTTGCTCACGAATGCACCAACGACGTACAAAAGTAAAAGGTTTCAATCATGTTGCAAATGAATGAAGTTGTAGTGTCGAAAAAAATATTGCGGAATGTGCAATGTAAATACACGAATGAATGACCGATATGTGTATACAAAAATGGGTAGGGTTACACGTCAACTCAGCAATCTATGAATTGATACCGGAACCAGTTGACATTTGGTGTCGTTTTCAACTAGTGTGTGTGTAGGTAGAACGACATAACTATACTTCTCGCTTTCGCACGCAAAACAGTTCCCTCCGTTTGGCACTCATCCAAGATAGTTGCCCCGCGGCGGGCTACAGTAAGCCGGCGGGCAGGCCGCACAGGAACGATCACAGGTAGGGCGCCGTGTGCGCGGGCGTCACATGCGGCAGTCACGCGCTGGATGCATGTGCACGTTCACGCATGTGATCGGTCACGCACGCGCCGCCGGCTTGTACAAACAACCAGTGGCGCAGAGAATTGCCGCGGCAACTCGTGAAGCGACTTCACAAGTGGCACACCACATTGATCAGCGCGTTTGATCGTGTGTGGATCGATGGCGCTGCACAGACTGTTTTAATGGCAATAAACTGAAATTTTGGTGAACTCATAAATTACGTTTGTGTTGCATTTAAGTTTACTGTAATTAGGGTTTCGTTAACTGAAGTTGACGGATAGTAAAAATAGTTCACTCTAGTCAACTCAAATGCATTTAAGGCTGATTAATGAGTTTACAGATGTTTACAAAACTTCAGTGGTGAACTCCGGCGTGTGCAGGGACAATTTTCGAGTGTATGCTTGGTGTCCGTGTCTATGCACATAAAAATACATAGGTAGGTAAATATATAAACAAGTACCTAAACACGCGTAAAATACTTCTCAATCAGTCACGCAGCACACTGGATTGGAATGGTTCTGCAAATGCATGGATCAATATAGGAATCATGCATTTCAAGTGGAGTGGCTCATGGCACGGCGAACCCACTCGTGGCGCCACTCAAAGATACGTCGCCGGCGGCGGCGGACCCGATTTTGATAAGGATATGTTTGGGTAAATGGGTTTAGTTTGCATGAGTGCACAGAAGTGTGGGTACTTTGGAGGGACGTGTTCAGAGTGAGGGATCCAGGGAGTAGGGGACGATCTCGCACACTGTAAAATGAATATAAAGTCGAGTGTGAAATGTCATACAAATTTGTCGATTGTCATGCAAAGTGTCGAATTTCAGTGATAAATTTTTAGCATCATTTCTTCACATTTGACATCGCATTTGACACTTGACATTACACTTTACAGGATTTGAGACTGCCACCAGGGGCGTAGTTTCGATTCATATTTGATTATGTAGTTGTGGGGGAAATGAGGAACTTTCCGTCCGCTTTGAATGGCGCTTATTGACGGCTCAATAAATTATTGTGTTGCCAGAAACACCTCGGACCTCGGATCGGAATCGCGTAGTGGAATTGTTTAATTAGCAGCTACTGAAGTTTTACATTTCTCTTCACTCGATGGGGTAACTCCACTGACATTGATTTGAATTTTTCTGTACGACCCCAGTTTACCTATGCCATATTTCGAAATTCGATCGTCAAATACATTTCTAAATCACCAAAAGAACTGTCACAGACATTTCAACCTTCTAAATAAACATAAACGGGTACCCGAAAAATGTAATATTGTCTTCAAACAGACGCAATTGGCAAAGTCAAATATTTATCATCGATTATCAGCTCGCCATAAACAGTAAACACACAAATATGAAAATCAGCGTGATTTTTACCTGCGGCGCGCGCATTTTTATCAATAAATATAAATAGAGGCACGTGCCCGCAATGATCGATTGCGAAAAGGTTCAGACGATTACAGTAACCGACGAATGATAAGCGTGGCAATAGATAAAATATGAATAGGATAAGCTAAGTGTAATTTTTTTAAAGTGATATCGGATTCAATCGACATAAAAATACACGGCATATACAGAAAAAAGATAAAATCGTGAAGCGTGTGGAAGCGGGCTGTATGCACGTGAAGAAGTCTCTGCGAAGACCTATCACTTCACTCACTTCACCTATCATAACGACAATCAAAATTGGTGAAGCGCACTTTACCAACCTTCACAGAATAATTTGCATCGTTTGTGAAGCATCGTGAAGTGTCTGGACTGGTAGCACAGTGAAATGTATTCATGCCACGTATTTGCATGAAGCCTATTCACAACACCTCACCGCTTATCACACACCCATTTTTTGCTGTGATAATGGGCGTGTGATGCGCGCTGAAGTGTTGTGAAGTAAAATAACGCAATCCCGACGCTTCTAGACCCTTCACGAAGACCGGAAGTGCTGCACTGTGCTCAACGAATTGTTTCGTGATGAAGACACTTCACACCTAACGCTGGCATCACTGACTAAATGTATATGTCTGTGAAAGTTCCAGCATCGTGAAGTACCTTCAACAGCTTTGAAATTGATGATCACACTCGGTAGTGATAAGCGTGAAAGATACTTCACTGTGAATCCCGTGAAGTTGGATGCTGAAGCTGGAGCTGTCACTTTTTTAAATCATTGATCATTTTTATTTACTCGCGAAGAAACGATAAGAAACTGAATTCGATTAGAGAATATCGGTTAGAAACTCTATATTTGACAGCGGACGGTAAATGAAGATTTTTGGCAATTTACACAGTTTACGATCAATTTTCCGCAGCACGCCTTTTTATGAAAACAAATATCGGTCGGGCCGGTTAATTATGTACACACAGCGGCGGGGGTCTAAATAAACATTCGAAAAGTTCGTGAACGGGGGGACTTTTTCAAGTGATAATAAAATCGAAAGTTTACAAAGACAAAGTCACAATGAAGCAAACAAAATTCAATGCAATTTTATTTATGGTACTTGGCTTAGAAATTGCCAAGTCAAATGCAAGTGCAAATAACACCTGTCAATTACTCATATTGCAGTCTACATAACATCTTGTGGGGCATCATGCCCATTTGAGCAACTCCCGGATTGGTATGACAAATAAAGTAAATGATACAGGCTGGAACAGAAAACAACAAGAGTGCCTCTCTAACAAAACAAAACAACAAAATATGCTAGTCCCCTGAACCGAAAATCCTGTAAAATTTCCTGTTAAATGTGAAATGTTATGCACAGTGTCAAAAGTCATGTAAAATACCACTAAAACGAAAATTGATATTTTACAGGGAATTTTGCAAGGTGGGCGAGTTGTCCAGGGATTTAAAAAGGCAAGCAGAAAATGTTGTCCGAGAACTTTTGTAACATAATGTATCTGTTACAGACGTGATGTTAAACCAATAAGCAAATAACTAGGTATTAACGTATTTTCAAAATATTATACAATGGTTACATCCATGAACAAACAGGATTGGTGGCTTCAAATAGGATATTGGCGTATAATACCTAAAAATTAGTATAACTGAATACACCATATTTACATGTCAATTGGAGGTTGCCTCGCGAATGGCCGAATTATTTTTTTGAAATGCTATGTGTATCGCACATTAAATGCAAATTTGGGCAAACCTTTCAAAAATTCCTGAAAAATTCAATTTTACACCTGTGTAGGTCCCGCGTAATGAGGGTAATATTATTGGGGGTGCACTGATACGCACACGTGCCCGATACGCACATATGCCCGTTTTTTACACTTGACACTTTTTCAAGTGATTTTCAGATATGAGTAAAGTGAGAAAAAGTTGCGCAATGACATTAGTGAACTTTTTTCACTTCACTTATATCTGAAAATCACTTGAAAAAGTGTCAAGTAAAAAAAACGGGCATATGTGCGTATCGGGCACGTGTGCGTATCAGGCCTGCCCCAATATTATTTATCACTGCATAACAATGAGCGGTGAAATACGGTACTAAAAACGTGTGTATCTCCAATGGTAATGGGTTATCAAATTACAATGTTCTAAAGGGTGGTGTCAATGAAATGAGATAGTATTTATAATAGACCATAAAACGATGAAATGCTACAAATTTTATCACTTTTAATTGCCATATAATTGTTGCCATCACCACCAGCCAGTTTACGATCGAAGGCCAATGATTTGTGACAACTTCTTTCCAATAAACGAGACGTCACTTCGAGAAACTTCGATAAATAGCGAAATTTCATGATTCATTTTTGGCTCATTTTACATCATTGTCAAATTAAAATGCGAAGGCGTTTCGAAAACAATAAAACTCATGCTATATAAAAGACACCACGCAGGTATTATGGTAGCAAACAAATGCTGCAAGAAAAATCCGCTAAATTACAGAGTCAAGAAACCTCCGGATATCGAACAAGAATGGAATTTGCAATTTGGAAAATCGCCCTTTTGTTCATCCCAATTTTCACTCACGCAAAAAGTGCTTCATTGAACAAGGAGTCTTCAAATGGCAAAATTATTGACAAAACTATCGCTGACAAAGTTGCATCACTTTTAACAATGAATAAAATCCATTGTTCAAGTTTTTTGCTGGATCCCAGGGGGCAGCTAGAGGATTTGATTGAGTTGGATGGCATGACAATTTCTAAAAATTTCAAACAATTGGACATGAGTGTTGAGCTGCAGCCAAAGGAAACTGTTTGCATGTTGGTCAAAAGTGAACCAAATTCTGATGATGTTGCAGCAAAAAGGTAACCATTGAATTTAATAATCTTGGGGTTAATTTCACATGTGGAGAAGTAAAAATTAGATTAGAAATGAGAAGTAACATGAGAAGGAAGAAGTAAAACAAGAAGTGAAGAAAAAGTTTACCTCACTTTTAACTTCTCATCTCACATCTCATTTTACTTTTCATTTCACCCCACATTTCTCATTTTACTTCTCATTTCACATCACACTTATCATTTTACCTTTCATTTTACTTCTCACTTCTCAGTTCACTTCTCACTTCTCATTTAATATCAGACTTCTAAAACAGTTTTTACTTCCCCACTTGTAAAATCAGCACCAGTTCAATTTGAATCACAAAAAAAATCCCCTACCCCCATTCAACACTTCACCCAGCCACCATCTACTCACAATCACCTACAAATCACTGCATCAAAACTACCCAATAGTGGGCAGTTATGATTTTGCAATCCCCCACTTTCACTCAAATTGTGCCTGTGACTGTCCAAATGGAATGGACCACTGCGGTGTGAATCTGATGAACTTGGCTGGGGAACATGGTACCTGCAATGTGAAGAATGGTGAAGCTGGTGAGTGGATTTAATGTGAATTTAATGTTTCTGCATGTGCCAGTCCCAGACCTGTAAAATACGCTGTAAAATGTCAAATGTCATGCAAAGTGACAAAAGTCATGTAAAATGCCCTGCAAAATGACAACTCGGACATTTTACAGGGTCTTGGACTGCCACATGTGTCTGTTTAGGTAGCAAATAGTCTGTTTACAGAGTCAGCTTGCACAAGCACTTGAAGAATTTTTCATAAGTGCCTTCAATGAATATTGATTTTGTGCCAATTAAAACGTATTTTGATACAAGTGCATAATATAAATACATCCATACACATCTAACCGGTTCAAAATCGCAACTCCCAAAAAGTCACGCAACACAACTTCATCCAAAATCCATTCCCCTGAAAGTTTCCTGCCTAAAATATCAACAACCCAAATTTCCCAGCGAGCACCTGCGTTCGAACCTTGTCCAACATGCACAACGCCGCCGGGTGCCCCGAGGTGGACAACGACAGATCCGACGCCGTTTTGTGCTGCAATGTAACTGTGCGGCCGTACGAGGACAAACGCTATGCTGCAGTGCAGTTGGGAAGTGGGAGGGGCAGTGAAAGTGTCCAGTTTGAGTGGACTGTTTTTGATTTGGAAGGAGGGGTGAGCGAGGTCGGTTGATTTTTCTATTTTTTTTTTGTGTAGAATGACTTCGATATTGAGCTTTTGTTGTTGTGTTACACGCAGGGTTGGCAAAATCTCAGAAAAAATAAATAAAATAAAAATAAAATGGAATATTCAAGAATAAAATAAAATAAAATGGAAAATTTAAGAATAAAAATAAAAATTGTGTAAAATTGTATAAAAATTCGTATTTTTGTAAAATTGTATAAAAATTTGTATTTTTTGTAAAATTTTGTCTCATTGCTTGAGTCTCTACCTGTTTTTTCATGGATCTGGGGGCAGTCCCAAGCATTGTAAAGTATCAAATGTCATGTAAAATGTCATGCAAAGTGTCAATTGTCATGACAAATGTAAAGTAAAGTGTAAATTGTCATGCCATGTAAAAATTAAAGAATTGTCAAGCAAACTGTGTTCAAATCTCATGTTTTATTTCAAAATCTTATGTTTTGTATCCAAATTATGTTGTTGTTGACTCCAAATCTTATGTGAACATTTGGATACAAAAACATAAGATTTGGATATAAAACATACTATGGATACAAAAACACAAGATTTCGATACACAATTTACACTTTGCATGACATTTGTCATGACAATTGCCACTGTGCTTGAAATTTTACATGACACTTGACATTTTGCATGACAATTGATACTTTACTTTACATTTGTCATGACAATTGACACTTTGCATGACATTTTACAAATGTGCCAAGCACACTCCAGTAGTCCTTCTACTGAAAATGCAAACCATTCTTATCAATAATTGTAACTTTACACTTGCAGCTAGCTAACAATACATACTGCATGCAACTTTTGAAAAGAAAAGGGAAAAATTTGTCACAGGTTTTTCATGTATAGGTCTAATTATAACATTTTTCTGGCCTTGCATGCATGTTTCTGATTTTTTGTACAGTTTTTGTACAATTTTTGTAAAAATTTTGTAAAATGTGTCATTTTATTTTATTAATGACTTTTGGGAATAAAATAAAATAAAATAAAATGAAAAAAGAATAAAAAAAAATAAATAAAATTTTTATACAATTTTTATACAATTTTACTAAAATGAATTTTTATAAAACCAACCCTGGTTACACAAATTATAATAGGTTCATGTGGGACCCAGTGCTTTACATTATTCTGAAACGAACACGTCAATAAAATTGGCGTCACTCCAATTGATAAAAAAGCGTTTCAATAATTGAGCTGACAGTGAAACCATTTCTAATGTTCTCTTTCGTGAGTGTACATCAGTATCCGTTGGCGAGTTGCCAGCATACATACATAAATAAGCATGCATGTAACCTATTCAGTCAGCGTGTAACTTATTCAGCTACATTTAACAAAACTTTAATGAAACATCCACTCAGGGGCCCATTCAAATGGAAGCGGCATGGGTGGGCAACAGATGGTCAACCCACCATAACACCCCGATGGGTCAAATCAAATTGGACATCCCTAGACCTGTGCTTGACATGCATTTGCCCACACAAGAGCCATATTATTATGAGCGATTTTCAGCTAGTGCAGAGGACATCAGTAAGCCTGTTAGACATCAGAAGGAAAAACTAATGACTGGTGTAAAAGTGCAGGGATTGAATGAACATGACACGTTGGTTTTCTGTAGTTAAAATCGACTCACTTTTGTAGATCATTCTCCCAAGTAAAACAGTTGGATAATGCGCACACGGTATTCTTAGCATGCCGCTTAAAATGGGCAATGAAAAGTTGGCATTGATCCAATAAAAAGTAATGTATTTTGGTTTCATAGTGAAAGATATGAATAAGAAGATGTTATGGTGAATCGAAAGGGATCCACCCAATGTAATGAGAATTTTCTCTCTTTAAAATTCCAGAAAAGTCACTGTATTCCGAAAAAAAGAAAAAGTATTTCTCATACGAGAAATGTTAGTTGTACTCGACTCCGCCTTTTTCTTAAAAAACATTTTTTGCTCAAGTGCATGCATGTGTGTAGGTATTTATGTGTGGATGCATCCTGTTGTGTTTCGCGGAGTACATCCCGATCAAGTTCCCAATAAATACACCCTGAAAAAATGCACGCAGATCCGGCCTGGGGTGGTATCGCTACAGTTCCAGCTTGGTGGACAACAAGACAACCAATAAAAAACCTTACATTCGAAATGAGGTTGGTTCAAATCCTAAAATAAATAAAAAATATCCAGAAAACAATAATGTCCCGCAATGGAAATATTTAACAATCACAGGCTGCAACCATAAAAGAACTACACCACGTCACTGTGGCTGATTGTAAAGCACAACTTTTCACAGAAGTTTACAAAGCTGAACAATATGTTCAGACTGTTTCTGGCCGATCGGAAGTGATCAATTTGGATAGAGGGGTTCAAATTGATGAAAAATATAGATGGATTGAGGATTTGGAGGTTTGTTGTTACATTGGGAGGGTTTTTTTTGCCAGTAGACTCTGACTGTTTTCAGTAGAGTTTGACCTCTGGCATAGATACTATTTTACTGGCCGCTGGCCAGATACGATCTGTGAATTTTTAGGTTTTATTTTAGGAATTTTTTCCTTATGCTGTATAATAATACAGGGTGCGGCAAGTCAGACCTGCGCTCTTGCTTTCGAATAACTTATCACTCGGTGGTCGGATTAATGTCAAATTAAAGGTCAACATTAACAACAAAATAGGAAAGGATCCCTGAAAATATGGCTGCGATAGATCCTCTCGTTCACAGGTTATTCATGCGAACGCTTAATTGTCACTTTTCCACCACGCTGTGATATCGTTCAAACGGGATTGACTTCTCGGGACCGGGATCGGGATCGGATTGTTTTTTTTCAGGGTTGTTTTCTGATTTTGTTTTCGCAGCTGCATGCCTAAATGCGTGCACGCCCGCCACCAATTCGCTATGCCCATAAGGAAATCGGCGGGCGCTTGCGTAATTGGTCGTAAAGCTAGGTGGTGGAAAAGTGACAATTACACGTTTCCATGAATAACTTGAGAACGAGTGGAGTTATCGCAGCCATATTTTCAGGGATCCTTTCCTATTTAGTTGTCAATGTTGACCGCAAATTTGACATTTATCCGACCAACCAGTGACAAGTTATTCGAAATCTAGAGCGCAGGTCTGAATTGCCGCACCCTGTACATTAATGCAAGATGGGCGTGCATGTACAGAAGGGTTGTAAGACAATATATTTGTTGTTTTGGAGCATCTGGGTGTTCTAGACATTGGCAAAGTAATTTCGTCCTACACCCTTTTTTCCTCCTTTCTGGACCCACAATGGATGTAAACAAATGTATTTTACATAAATACACAGATTGTACACACAACTGGCCATACACAAAGACGAGTGGAGCTGCATGTGAGAGATTTTTCAGCTGCCAAAATCACTTTGCATGCCATGATAGACGCAAAGGGCAATACTGCATCAATGCATCAAATACAACATGCCAGTATTTTTGGGGAAGGTAAGCAACACATACTTACATTGAATCTAATCAAAGAACAGCAGACCACTACCGTATTCACTTGAATGACACTCCTTGCTAATTATCTATGCTAATGAACTATTCAAGCAGAGGAATTATTCAGGCAGTGAGAATTATTCGAGAAAATGGTGTGTATATCATATTGTGTTTATTCAGGTGCCTGGGAAGCAGCCATCGAGCACACAGCTCACTCAGAGCACTACCTGCACATCTCATTGCCCAACACGTCCCGTGGCCGTCTGCTCGGCAACGTGCTGCTCAACACCAATGATGTGGCCTCAGCAAAAATGCCACACAACCACGTGCAGCAGTCTGTGCACTTTGTGGTGTTCATTCCATGGATCAAGAATGGGGATGTGGGAAATCTCGGCGGCAATTACAGTTTGATGGTAAAATTGCCCACTTTGGATGTGGATGGAGACAGAGTGGTGTGCATTGGCAGTGATGTGTGAGTTTTTTCTTGTCATTTTTCAATTTGAAACTTAATTTCAATGATAATGGGCCCAAATTAAAACAGCTCAACAATGACATCACATTGCATTGTGGCAAAGTTCATCAACCAGCAGCCAGAGTGGGCAGTGAGGCTGCACACTGGTGAACAGATGAACAAGGGTGATTGTGAGGGTTGCAATTTGCCAGAGAATGGCTTTTTCTCAGGTGGGTGTATATTGTAGGTTTGAAGCCATCTACTAAAGTATTTCTTCTAATAGAAGAGTGGTGTCCAATAGAAGGGTGCAAATGCTGAAATTGTTCCTAATGCATGAAAATTATGAAATGTCAGTGTATGCTCTATGGCGATTTGGTGCTATTTTAAGATCAAATGTTGAATGAACTGTATGAATTATTATTCTATGAATTCTCTGTGATGTAACTCAGATGATGTGAAAAACCTTGGCAGAACTTAAAAAAGCTGAAAAATGGTAAAAAAAATAAGAGGATGGCTTCCAACAGAAGCTGTCTCCAACAGAATTGTAGGTAAAAAAGTTGATGAAAAATAGATGTGCACACTTCTATTAGAAGAAACATAGTAACAAACTTTTTTGACAGTCAAATATCACCCCCAATCCTCTCCCACCAGGCACCTGGTCCACAGTCTCCAATTACTTTTCCTCCATTGTCTCTGGTGAAGACAAATTCACCCAGCTAATCAGCATGGCTCCATGGGTGGTCATATTCATAGTGGCCCTGTGTGTATGTGTCAAGTGCACCCAGTGTTGCATGACAATCAATGACTGCTGCAATGTCTGCTGCCAGCCATTTTGCAAACCTGCAGTGGCTGCACGCCAATTCAAGAGGGGGGTTGGGGTGATTAAAAGGTTGTCAAGGGTTTCTATTGATGGGCTGACTAGAGCGTCTGTGGTGGTCATGTCCCCTGTGGGCAGGTGATTTTTTTCAGAGGATTTTATTACAGATTTTTATCTCTCATTACTTTTTCTGTATTGGTGATTTTTCATCATTGATGTTGTACATTCATGGACACTGAGATTTCTTCCAGGACAGTGTGCAAGTAAGAATCAGTGTTTGCATTGCATCCTATCCCAATTCCATTGTACAAAACAGTTTTGTTATCTAGTCATTTTGTATCTTAGGGTTTAAACTTTATTTTGTGCATGACATTCTCCGTGAAATTTCTGAAATCAAGTTTATTTTAAGTGTGCACAACACAAAACTGGTCCACTTTTCTACTTCTCTTTTCTATATGTCTAAAGATATCCCTAAATGGTGATGTTGATGTTGATAGCTTTTGGCATCACAACAGCTTCATTAAATGCCGAGAGTGAAAGTAATTAGAACATCTCACCCAAACATTGGAACAATACATTCATAAATAAATGTATTTGGTGATGAAGCAAAATTGGACTACTATACTACCGTATTTACTCGAAATATGTAAAATAATGCGGAACTTGTTGAAGTGACTTGTGAACTAGCTCCTATTCCTAACCGAGGAAGAGGACAAATGTGAACAATTGAAAGTTGACGTGAAGCGTCGTCTCTAGTTGACGTTCCGTTATTTTATCAAATGTGATTAGTTGAGTTGAAGTGAATTGACGTGAGTTAGTGTGAAGCAATTTTAGATTGTTTACCAAAGGTTTTTGACGAACGTTTTTATTTAGACAATTAAATACAAAGAAATAAATGTAAATAAAATATATATAAAAATATACGTAATCAAAGGAATTAATTTACAACTAAATTAATTACTTAAATAAAACGTAAAAGAAGCTCTAATTACCGGAGAAATAAGGCAATTTAAAGAGGGCACTTAATTACGACAAAAGGCGACAATTAAGTGGCGCGGTTGTGAATAAAGCACCTCAAACAGCGCAGGTGTGAAATAAAGCACTGAGGTGACTTAAAGCACCAAGCGTTAAACTTAGCACCAAAAACAAGCGACTTAATAAAGTGACTACGGCGCTTATTTAGATCCTAGGAAGAGATTCGTGTGAAGTTGACGAGGTTGCAAACACTGCCGATTCTAGCTGTGAAATCGGCTTTTAAGGGCCAGACCGATGGCGATTTGTTTGGCGCCAATCGGTCGGCTTTAATCTCCGATTTTTACCCAACATTTCCAATTGTGAAAGTTCATCCTTGCCCGCTCGCTTCTCCGATGAAAAGCGAGCTAAACTGGCAAGATAGTGAAAATGTGAGACAAGCCAGACAGCATTTGAAATGGCGCGCGGGCCCGGCCCCCCACTCGGGGCGGGCCCGCCGCTTAACATAAACATGACGGCGTATTTGCGTGCTGCTTGTCAAGGAAATGTGGCGGAATGTGAGCAATGACTAAGATCTAAATATGTGAGCGATGTGAAGCGCACGTTGTAAACAACATCGCTTGAGATATTAAATGGCGAATGTGAAGATGTTAAAATTGGAATGTGAATTAAAATGGAATCTTGATAAATTGAATTAACTAAATATAAAAGCGAACATAAGAACGTTAACTTAAATATTATAGGTTTTTACATTTTACGATAATGTTACACAAAATACCCCCCCCCCCCCTCGAAATACACCCCTCAAAATGGGCACTATGTATTTGTGGTCCGGGAAATGCATAACAGATGTTCAACGCATTTTGCGTTCCTGAAACGTTTTTTTTTCACTTTGAACTTGGTATCTTGATTAGATTTTATTAATGATGACATTAATATGGAGTGTTTCGCTCGGCACAATGTAAAGCACGCGGTCCGCGGAGTCATTACAAAACAACATAACAAAAGACAAACAAATATTGAAAACAAGCGACACAGTTTCTACCAAAAAAAAGTCTTCACAATTCATCGCGCATCGGCGTGAAGCCTTCATCGTCCTCTGTCTGCGCGAACTTTGGCCAGCGGCACACGTCGACCAGCACGCAGCTCTTGCCGTCGGCGCTCGGCTTGTACGGGTGGCAGCAGCACTGGCACCGGCCGCGCACTCTGCCGGGTGGAGTATTCATTACAAAGAAATGAAATTGGAAGAGTGCCAAAACTAGTGATGTGAGAAGCGCCAGGACTTTGGCGCCAATCGCCAAAAGCGCCATGGCGCTCTTGCGACCCCCAGCGCCAAGTAAAAACTAGTGATGTAAAAAGCACCAGTTCTTTGGCACCAAGCGCCATGGCGCTTTCCCGATCCTCAGCGCCAAGCGCCAATGGCGCCAGAGCAAAATAGCACCAAGCGCCAGAAGCGCCATGGCGCTTTTTGCTTTGGCGCTAGCTCCAAGCGCCAGCGCCAGGCATTTTGTTCCTGGCGCCTGGCAAAAATAGCGCCAAGCATAAAAAGCTCCATGGCTCTTTTCATGAACATGGCGCTACAGCAAGATAGCGCCAGATGCCAGACGTCAGACGCCACGGCACTTATTGCTTTGGAGCTAGCGCCAGGCGCCAGTGCCATGGTGCTTTTATATCACTAGTCAAAACACATAAATACAGAATCATTGTATGGTGAGAATGTTCAAAGCATTCAAAAAGATACCTAGGTAGTCATTTTAAAATTGATGTTGTGATATTAAAATATTGTTCAAGCATCATTAAAAATAAAGCTATTCAAACAAAAAATATGTAAAAAACATGGAAGCTTCTTCTACTACCTATAAGAAATACAAAACTCACTCTATACATTTCCCAAAGGGCATATTGCTGAGCAGTCTGATAAATCCCCTCTGCACGTGGTAGGGCATTGCTTCAATGGCACCCATTTTGTCCTCAGCCACATTGAGCATCTTGTCAGTGTAGTCGCAGCTGCTGTCCACCTTGGGCAGGCTGCATGGGTCACCACAGCCAGGGCAGTCATTTGGGCCACATGCGAGCTTCTCCACGTCCAGGGGGAAACACACGGGTTTGCCCGACAGTGTCTTGGTTGCCCGACGGCGGCACTTTGCCCTGAAGCTGCAGTAGCCGCACTTGTCGGGCACCTCAGCTGAATCGTCCAGCTTGAAAAGTGAGCTCTCCCTGCGTGAGTAGATACTGCATTGCCACTAGTGAATGAATAGTGCCACAACATTTGGTGCCCATGTCACATGTTACTCTTTCTGGAATGGCGCCATTTTTGGCAGTTTTCCATCACTATACCCCACCAAGACACTGATCAACCTGAATACAATTAAGAAGCTCACAAGAGATGAGTGAAATTGCTCAGATCAACATCACAATGCTCCTGCAGGGTGTCCACCATGTCAGTGGCTGGGTTGAACCAAATGCACTTGTCTGACCAATCATTGAACTCCCCCCACTCAGTGCACTGCTCCTCAGCCATTGGTATCAGTTCACACCTGGTGCCAAATTCAATTAGTGTTTAAGGCACACTTAAGGCACCCAGCAATCACACAATTTCCTGTGCCTTACATGCACCTTATATTCTAATTGGATCTAGCCCCTGGACTCATCTGCTGATGGTTTGTAGCTGCCGCAGCAGCACAGATCCGTGTCGCCTTTGTCTACGCAGTTGAATTTTGGTACCACATCCCAAATGCCGTTATTGATTTCTCGCATCCACCTCTCAACGCCAGTTTGAACTGAACACTGCCGTAGATATTGCTGTGTTTTTTAAAGTTTGTTGTCCACATTTTCTGCAGTGAATTTGATTAATAATATTTTTTGGCTTAATGTTTACTCACCACAGTGGTATCGCAGTGAAATGGACCCGAAAATGATTTTGTGAATGAAACTTTTTTCATGTGGCAAACCTCGGAACCTTGGCCACAGGAGGCACGCTGAAACTCGACACATCTGAAATAAATTTTGTGCAGAAAGAACTCCTGAAATACCCCCAATTAAAGTTGTTAAAATACTGGTATTTTTTGAAAATATAAACGTATTTATACTATTGAAATATCTAGGTAAATGTAAAAATAAAACGTAACATAAAAATGCAGCACATTTTTTCCAGGTGCGGGACTAATTTCATGCAAATCATTCACAGTGCATGCTACCCAAAGTATGGCGCCGAGAACAAGTGAATAATGTTTATTTAAGTAGATTACAAGGTAGTAATGTTTGATTTAATTTACTACAAAATTTTTTTGTAGTAGATTCAGTCAACTACTACAATAGCATAGTTTCATAAAATATTTCTTTAAATATTCATGCTGACTAAACAATGTAACCATTTGACTAAACCCTGTGAAGTCAAAGTAGAGCACTTGAAAGCTTCAAAATGATACTGCAGTCCAAGACATGATGCAAAAACAGTGGTTCTAGTCACACTTAAATAGGGTGTCAAATTTCCATTTTCTGTTTTCCGAAGGCAAATTTTTTTCCGTTTACTGTTCCGTTTTCCTGCCCCGAATATATTTTCTGTTTCCGTTTTTCTGGCTCATTTTCCGTTTTCCGGCTAAATTTTCAGTTTTTACAGCTTTATCCGTTTTCTGGCTAAATGTTCATTTTTCCAGTTTTTTTTCTTCCATTTTCCACCTCAGTTTTTTGTTTTCCCACCTCATATTCCCTTTTCCCGGCTCAACTGTCTGTTTTCTGTTTCAGCCAAACTGGTAAACATGCATGGAGGTTTTCAATTATGTTAATTTTTCCATTTTCCATCAAAATTTCAGCAATTTTTTCCATTTCCAGCAGATTTCAGCAATTTTTTCTGTTATCCGGCAAAATTTCAGCAAATTTATCTCAATTTCTGTGCAAATTTCATTTTTCCATTTTCAGTTTTCCGGCCTTGTTTTCCGTTTTCCGTTCTGAAATTTTTTCCTTCAAAATCGCATGCGCTAACCATCGTTGGCACACTGCCAGCGTGAACCATGCGTGCTAGATGTAAAGTCACTGGAGTATAATACATAACAGACTAACTGGCACCCCTCCTCCATCTGTCGTTTTCTTACCCTCAGTTTGAGGGCACAATGCCCACAGGGGGGTGGCCACGAATCCAAATTTGGCAAGTCGATATTAGCGAACTGAAACATGCCCATGTCAAATCCCAACGCGCGAAACAATTGCTTTCGACCCTCTTCCAAATTGGACCATAGACAAGTGGACCAGGGACTCCAGGGCTCCCATGGGGGGCAGTCACGTTGGCATGTTGCCAGTGAGGACATAAGTATAATGAACAGAATCATGGGGAGATATGTATTGTTAGATGTCATTTTGAGCTTGTTTGACTGATAGATTTTTTGATGCCTTGTAAATATAAACCAATCAAATTATTTAGTATTTATGAATAACAGCCAATCGATATAAAATATGGTTGTAAGATCCTATGAACCAGAAAAAGTTTTATGCCAGCCTTTCTTATATCACAAATTGTGATTCACAATAGATTCACCAACAGACTGTAAGACCCCTTTCACACCTTTTTTGTGACTCCGACAACATGAAAAAGTTCAGTAATTCAAGTAAAAATATCCATATTCAATATGGAATTCAATAGTAAATATGGAACTTTTTACTTGAATTATTGAACTTTTTCATGTTGTTGGAGTCGTCACAGAAAAAAGGTGTGAAAGGGGCCTAAAGAAAATACAGGTAAAAACAGCCGTCATATTTTGATAGAGAAAAACCACAATGTGAATGCAATGTGTCAGCATAAAACATTCCATGCGCTTACTACAGATTCCCATGTCTATAATCAATTGACTTTACAATAACGTCTACCGTACCCCATCTGAATGAAAATGCATAAAATCACTTATTTTTTTCCATTACAGTACATTGCTCCGCCTTTGCGTGACATTGGCACACAAAATACTTTTTCACTCACTTTATTCTTCAAAATACGGTAACAATAAGATTGTTAGTGCACCGATCAGTTAATTTTTTTCAGGGTGTATGGTGGATTGTCTTATGAAAATGAACGATGATGACAAGACGAGATTCAAAAATGTTTCTGAATTTTTCAATATTTTTAAGTTTTCCAATTTTTTTTTGCTTTAATAAATGTTCACAGTCAGAAAAACGCTTTCTAATAATTTCTTTTGGATTCGAAAAGAATTTTTTTAAATCGTGCTAAAAATATTCAAGGTCACAAAATGTAAAATGAAACTGACCTACACAGAAGAACATCTAGGCTGCATTTATACAGCATTTGAAACATTTAAACAGTTTAAAACGTTCAAAAATTGATAATCCAGTGTGAAAGTTCATAAACTATTTCAAAAATTAACATGCAAAAACACAAGAAAATTTTCAAACTAGGTATTTTCAAGCAGTTGGCTAACCTAAATGAATATTTACCTAGTCACACACAAACAACAGATGCTGCAGTACAAAGAAAAAAATAATCTCATTAAATATTATGTTATTTCCGCTGCATTCATAGATTCACATTGTGTGAGCAGGTGGTTGCTTGAAATTATTCCTAGTGCTGATTATGGCGCCATTGCAGCATTTGGAAAAGTGCCAAAGCCAATGGTGTCATGGCATTCTCTTCTATAACACAGAAAGATGCCATACTCAAAATACCCCCAAAGGGTTAATTAATAAATTAAAGTTATACTCGGCGGACTGCAAAGTATGTGCCCAAAATTATTTATGTCTTTGTCAATAACGCGCGAGCTACATACTTATGTGTGCACTTTCACAAAAAGAAAATACAAAAAAAGTAAAAGGTGGAGTCTCGTACAAACAAGGAATGTTTTTTCGCTAGATTCTACTTTCCGTCCGGCTTGGCACGCTGCCCGCTTGCGCTTGGGAAGGTTTTTAGTCATCGACCCTGCCTTGATGATGAACTCAAGTCGGGGTTGCGGCGGAATGGATCAAAGGTTGAGTGCCATGGGATTAACCCTGGACTCACTCGGGATTATTGCTCAGATTGGGTGTGGTGGCTTTAATTGGTGTGTGTAAATACTTGTGACCGGTAGAATTTTGATGATTTTGATCAGCGATGTGTGGCAATATTTGATGTGCTCTGCTTTGATGACAAAGTTTCAGCTCTATAACCTCACCATAGCCCGAGATATAGCTTTGAAGTGAAAAAAATGGGTGGCTAACTTGACCGGGAAGGTGTTTATGATAAGGACAAGTTTATGTTGTTTTTTACATGCAATTCTTATTCTCACTCTTCAAATGGTTTTTTTTACATATCCACTTACGTCAAAATTTTGTAGATGTATTTATAAAATATATTTTTGTAAAAGTCTGAATTCACCACTGTCAACTATCTATTCTGATGTGAACTTTGAATGATGTAACAAAAAACGGGAATGATCTATGCTAAATGTACACTTAATCCGATCGCATTCAGCCTTTGATCCATTCCGCACAAAATTGTTGGCATGAAAAGTGTCAATTCAATCGGCACAATTAAATACTCCTGCAGTGTGGGGGTCATGTTTTTCATTAGAAGTCAACCACATGCGTGCAATTTGGTCAGCAGACGCGACTCTTTATAAAAAACTTCCCGCGTGCAACCCAAGCCAAGCCATAGGCCGGACGGAAAATACAGTCAATCGTTTTTTCATGAAATGTTTTTTTCTTTTTTTGCTGGAATTATTTATATTTTATTAATGATGACGTCATGATGGAGTGTTTCCTTCAGAAAAATGCATAGCATGCGGTCTGCCGAGTATAAGCATGAATACATAAAAATAAAGTACAATTTTTTAACAATTTTACTACAATTTTAGTAAAAAGAATTTGACTGAAACCAACCATGCTATTAATTATTTAGTTTGTGGACATCGTTTCTAGTCTGGACTTTTTTTACATGCGAGAAAAGTTTAGTCAACTTTTGAGGACTTCTAAACGATACCCTAAATATTTCCTGAACGCCAAGCTTAATTTTCATTAGACTCATTTCAAAACAACCAATCAGCGCACTGTAGTAAATCTTGACATTCGTGCTGTTTAGAAAAAAAATGTTCATGTTGAAATTGCTTGAGATTTTCGGTGGCATTATGCGCGGCTGTGCCATTCGATGATACTTTGATTATTTTACAGTGTGTACGTTAACGATGTGAATTTCTGTCGTCTGTGATGGGTTTTGCACGAATCCCGACGCTTTTATCGTCCATGTTTTTCTCCATTTTTTCAAAAGATTTGACATCGAAACGACTGTGGACTATACCCTTCAAAGTGAAAAAGGTGCGAAAAAACGGTAAAAGTCGTTCGTACCGGTGTCAATGTGCGATACGAAGCGGTTAATTTCGCACTTAACTCGTTTTTCAGCCGTTCTCCATTTTACGGCCACAATTTCAATCAATTATTTTTCGGGCGCAGCGGCATGAAGCGCTCGGTGAGTTGATTTCTGTCGATATTCAAAAAATACGTGTCTTTCCGTCCCATAGATGCGCAGTACAAATAGAAATTTTGGCTCCGTGCCCAGAATTTTTTCTATTCCACTGAGAAATACAATTAAGAACTGCTATTATTGGACAGAATAGGTACGAACACTTTTGAAAACTTGGTTGTTGTTGTTCCGGTGCAGGCCTGATTTGTATCCCTAATTCATTTTGTGATCGGCAAATTTTGTGTTTTCGCATTTATTCCCTAACCCAAATTTGGCCCTGACGCTAAAATTCATTTTTCAGTGTGCTGGCAAAGAAGTATGGCTCAAATTTTTTTTCTTTTTGCAGGTGATGGCCGCAGGCCCGCCGCGGTCTGGTCGCTTTTCTCGATATCTGCGATTTCTCTGCCCATCTTATTAGGAATCTAGGGTTCGCCATGGCTGTGAGTTTTTAGAATAGTTTTTTTTGTGGCGGTGGTGTGTCTAGTAGAGCTCGAACTGCACTCGATGGTGAAAATGGTTTTTAAAAGATCTCAGTCGACCGGAAAAATATAGCATTTTGTGGTGGGGGTGGCATTTTAGGGGGGGGGGTCCACCTTACTTTCGTGTCGTCCCATTCTATTGAACGTTGGCCGATTTTGATGCCGTTCAGGTATGTTGGGGTTTGAGGTTGGGGCCACGCTACGACCACATTTTTTTGTTTCCTCAAATAATTCCCCAGTCCCAAGATAAGGGGGGTCTATAAACATGTGGTTATTTTGCATGTCCGATCTGGCATAATGAATTGAAAGCTCAATAACTCAGCCAATTCTGGGCCGATTTGGATGGTTTAACTCTTCAAATGATCGGGACAACCTGCAGATTCCATTTTTGTTGTTTTATTAGTGACTAGCAGGATTCTCTCCGACCTTTGGTCGGGTTTTGTGGTTCTCTACAATTAATACCACAAGGATTTACAAACACAAAAAGAACAGCAAAACATAAACAAAACCAATTAAGATTACAACAAAGTTTGACACCTTGCATAAACCACACTATCATATCACAAAACCTATACCACACAGAATGCACACAGCACACCAACATACCAAATTGCAAACTGTCCACATTTTACCATCGAGTTTCATGCCCAACCATTTTAAGGAACTATACAAAAATCTATTCCAAAAGATTGCATCTTTGGTATTGGTCTTGTTATTGTTGGTACATTACATACCACATATCAAAATACATGGCTAGGATGTGGGCAACCTCAATTAGAGTGGTGTATTTCCTATAATATGGCTTAAAGTCTAGACTGGTGTCTTCGATGGAAAGGTGGGTAAAGAGGTGGTGAAAAAATATATGGGTCTTCTGTCATTGGAGGAAATATGATACTTTAGTTAAGTTTGCCCACATGCTAGGCATGTGTTTTGAAATGCAGTATGTAATGTACCAACAATAACAAGACCAATACCAAAGATGCAATGTTTTGGAATGGATTTTTGTAAACTTCCGTAAAATGGTTGGGCATGAAACTCGGTAGTAAAATGTGGACAGTTTGCAATTTGGTATGACGGTGTGCAGTGTGCATTCTGTGTGGTATAGGTTTTGTGATATGATAGTGGTTTATGCAAGGTGTCAAACTTTGTTGTAATCTTAAATTGGTTACATTTGTGCTTTGCTGTTCTTTTTGTGTTTGTAAATCCTTGTGGTATTAATTGTAGAGAACCACAAAACCCACTACTCAGAGGCTTGCAAAAACTGACACTCCAGTGGGGACCCCCCTCCAAATAGCACTCCCTGGGGAACCCCCCAAAAATGGCACCCCCTGGGAACTGCCCAAAAATGGGACCCCCTAGGGACCCCACAGAAATGACACCCCTCTGAGGACCACCAAAAATAGCATCCCCTAGGGACCCCCCAAAAATGGCACCCCCCTAGGGACCCCCCCCCCCCCAAAAAAAAAATGGCACCCCCCTGGGGACCCCCCAAACATAGCACCCCCTTGGAACCCCCACCAAAATGGCACCCCCTGGGTACCCACCCAAAGATGGCCCCCCTGGGGACTCTCCAAAAATGACCCCCCCAAAGGGCACCCCCTATGGACCCCCCCCCCCACAAAAAAATAGCACCCCCCTGAGGACCACCAAAAAATGGCCCCTGTGGGGACCACCTAAAAAATGGCATCCCATGGGGACCCCCTTGAAATGGCACCCCCATATGTACCTACAAAAAATGGCACCCCCTGGAGACCCCCCAAAAATGGCACCCCATGGGGACCCCCTCTAAATCCTGTATATGCAGCCCCTAGTTTGGAAACTCCTGTAACTCAGCCCCTAATTTGGAAACTCCCATAAACTCAGCCCCTAGCTTGGAAACTTGTACTCAGCCCCTAATTTGGAAACCCCTGTAAACTCAGCCCCTAACTTGCAAACTCCTGTAAACTCAGCCCCTAACTTGCAAACTCCTGTAAACTCAGCCCCTAATTTGTAAGCTCCCATAAACTCAGCCTCTGATTTGAAAACTCCCATAAACTCAGTCCCTAATTTGGAAACTCCTGTAAACTCAGCCCCTAATTTGGAAACTGCTGTAAACTCAACCCATAATTTGGAAACTGCTGTAAACTCAGCCCCTAATTTGGAAACTCCCATAAACTCAGCCCCTAATTTGGAAACCCCTGTAAACTCAGCCCCTAACTTGCAAACTCCTGTAAACTCAGCCCCTAACTTGCAAACTCCCGTAAACTCAGCCCCTAATTTGTAAGCTCCCAAAAACTCAGCCTCTAATTTGAAAGCTCCCATAAATACAGCCCCTAATTTGGAAACTCCCGTCAACTCAGCCCCTAATTTGGTAACTCCCATAAACTCAACCCATAATTTTGAAACTGCTGTAAACTCAGCCCCTAATTTGTAAACTCCCATAAACTCAGCCCCTAATTTAGAAACTCCCATAAACTCAGCCCCTAATTTGGAAACTCCCTTAAACTCAGCCCCTAATTTGGAAACTCCCATAAACTTAGCCCCTAATTTGGAAACTCCCATAAACTCAGTCCCTAATTTGGAAACCCCTGTAAACTCATTTTCAGGTTTATGGTAATGTAGTGTCAAAATGGAATGAATATTTGAAATCATCACTATCATCAATCCACGAATGCATCAATTCACAATTTTCAATTTTTTAGCGCTGGGGGTTAGACTTAAAGGTTATGGTAATGTAGAGTAAAAATGGAGTGCACATCTCAAATCACTGCAATAAAAAACCCACAAATGCATCATTTCACAAATTGAAAGTTTTTGTGCCCAGGGGTGCATTTTTAGGGTTATGGTAATGTAGTGTCAAAATGGAGTGCATATATCAAATCAGTGCAATCAGAAACCCTAATTTGAAATCATTGCAATCAGAAACCCAAAAATGCATCATTTCACAAATTGAAAGTTTTAGGCCCCAGTGGTTTATTTTCAGGGTTATGGTAATGTAGTGTATCAGTGCAATTAGAAACCCAAATTTGAAATCAGTGCAATCCAAAACCCAAAAATGCATCATTTTATGATTTGAAAGTTTTTGGCCCAGGGGTTCATTTTTAGGGTTATGGTGATGTAGTGTCAAAATGAAGTGCATATTTCAAATCATTGTAATCAGTAACCCACAAATGCATCATATCACAATTTATATTTTTTAGCACCGGGGGCCTCACTTACGGTTATGGTAATGTTATTGTCAATTCCCATAAACTCAGCCCCTAATTTGGCAAACACCTGTCAACTCAACTCCCATAACCTCAGCCTCTAATTTGTAAACTTGTGTCAACAGCCCCTTATTTTTCAACTTCTATCAACTCAACCCTAATTTATAAACACCCATCAACTCAACCCTGAATTGTAAACTCAGCCCCTAAAAACAAGTCAA
This sequence comes from Sphaerolaimus hirsutus, assembly GCA_964036195.1. Classification (NCBI taxonomy): domain Eukaryota; kingdom Metazoa; phylum Nematoda; class Chromadorea; order Monhysterida; family Sphaerolaimidae; genus Sphaerolaimus; species Sphaerolaimus hirsutus. Next base: position 3,329,162 of record OZ038459.1, on the reverse strand, counting down.
CCCCATATACATGTGCAATTGCATTCTTGGGAAGCAACTTTGCCATCTACTAACCGTGTTTGTCAAGATTGTAAGGGATCGTGTATGTAAAGGACATTTTGTACTAATAAAAAATGTCCACAGTGTGTGTAAAAACACACACAAATCGGGTAGAGTCAGTGACGTCCTATCGTTTACGTTGGAGCATACTTTCCACACAAATAAATAGTGGCGTTATAATTGGTAGAGATGTCTAAATTCTGTATACCGATTTGAGCCGGTTTTTAAACGCAAAAAATATATTTTTCTGTACATGCTACCGTATACTTTGGACAGCGAGGATTCATATAAAACAAAATTGAGTTCATTATCTCTTTCCAATCAAAAGTTATGTCGCTTCAAACTTTTCCCTCCCATCCACATAAATAACCGCATGAAGAACGATGCATGCAAATTCAAAGCTCCATATCTTTACCATTTCTCAGCCGATTTTCACTGATAAACACTAACCGATGATCAGAATAACATGGAGATATCGTTTTTATACACAGTTTATTTGTACGCATTTTCATTATGACAATTTCATTCAAGAGTTCACATTATTTTCTTGTATGGGAAAACTGATGAGATATACGGATAATCTTGGTCTAAAAATGAAATCTCCATGTCATTCTGATCATTTTAAGTGTTCATTGGAGAAAATTGGCTGAGAAGTGGTCAAGATATGGAGTTTTGAAGTTGCATGCATGTGGTTATTTATGTGGACGGGAGGGAAAAGTTTGAAGCGCCATAACTTTTGATTGGAAAGAGATTTGAATTCATTTTTGTTTTATATGAATTCTCATTGTCTAAAGTATATGATAGCATCAGGGGTCTCCTAGGGGGGGCTGGGGGGGGGGCTGCCCCCCCCCCAAATCCGCCAGCTATCTATCTATCCCGGAGGCCGCTCAGCTATCTATCTATCCCGAGGCAAATTTTTTGGCTACTACCCCCAAAGACCCCCCAAATCGCTCAGCTATCTATCTATCTGGAGTGGTTTTTGAAAAATTTTACCCCAATTTTTGCTAAAAATCACTAATTTTCACACCTTTGTATAGTTTTTCACCTTCAAAATCGTGCTCTCCGGCTAAATGCATGGTTATATGCCTGTCTTTAGCCATTTTAAACCTACATTTGGCCACTTTTAACCGATTATTAGCGATTTTTCCCCTTTCGGCCTTCTATGGACTGAAAAAGCCTATATATTTTGCCCCCGCGAGCCCCCCCCAAGCCCCCCCCCCAGAAAATTTTTTCAGCTATCTATCCCTCCGGAGGAGCGATTTGCTATCTATCCAGCCCCCGCGAGGGCCAAAATCTTGGGAGACCCCTGAATAGCATGTTCAGAAAAATTTATTTTTCGTGTTGAAAAACCGGGTCAAATCAGCATACAGAATTTAGACATCGCTAATACGACTACAAAAATAGAATCTGCATGTTGTTTCAATTATTTTAAGTGTTAAACCATCCAAATCGGCTCAGGAATGGCTGAGTTATTGAGCTTTCAATTCATTATGCGGGATCGGACATGCAAAATAACCACCTTTTTATAGACCCCTCTTATCTCGGGACTGGGGGATTATTTGAGGAAACAAAAAATTTGGTCGTAGCCCCAACCTCAAACCCCAACATATTTGAATGACATCCAAATCGGCCAACGTACAACAGAATGGAACAACATGAAAGTTAGGTGGACCCCCCCCTAAAATGCCACCCTCGATTTATGCTAGCTCAGGACTCAAGGTTTTTGCCTAAAATTTTGCCTAAAATCACTGCTTATAATGCTAGTGACTCCACAGTCATAATATGACCACAATAGACATAACAGTACATTGTCTGACACTTAACATGCACATATTTGTCTCTATACGCCGATTCTGGACGATTTTTAAAAAAATCTGTATTTAATTAAAAAAAGTGATTTAAAAAAATTGATTTGAAAAAAATCAAGGCGTTAAAAAAATTTTTTTCCACCCTAGCAAGAAGTCTACAAAAATGGATATTTTTGACAGAAATCACCACTTATAGTGCTATCACATGGCTCCACAGCCGTTATATGGCTATATATAACATCACAAAGTACTGCCAATCATCTGATATACCTGTATATGCTGACCCATCACCATATTTGGGAGCTTTTAAACCATTTTATCAACAAAAGCATGTTGTTGTCGTTTTTTTTTAAATGTAAAAAAGAGTTAAAAAAAGATCGTTAAAAACATTTTCTGGCCATCCCTAGTTGGGGGGGTACCTCATTTAATTTTGTTATAAAAGACCTAAGGTAAAGACCTTATGCTACCCTTTTAACGCATTCTTCAAACATACTCGTCTACTCGACCGACTGGCTCAAACTCTGGTTTAAAGAATTATTTTGGAGCCTCTAGAATTACCTTAACCTAAAGTCATAAGAAAATTACTCAAAGCAACATCTGGCATCGAGCCAAAATGTCATTTCTTTGCACCACCCAGGCCCCTGTAATTGGCCGCTTGCCGAATGGCTTAACTTCTTGAAGGACGAATATCCCGCCACCACTGAAACATTCGGCAGTTTGGCTGTCGTTTTCGCTGGTGCCAAGATCTGATTCATGACGAATTCCCGTCCGCACTGGTTTGTTCATCTGGTAGATTTTGTTGGATTGTTTTGTTGGCTTCTGATTTTTAATTATTGATAACTGAAATCAGGGCTGTATTGTTGGGAAAGGGGTCTGTCTGCCTACGGTTGTGTTGGTGCCCATTTTTAGAATTTAGATGCCGCTAGTGGATGCTATTTTACGCCCACATCAAACATCAAAATGACATTTGGAAATTTATCCAGGCAGACAGACCTCTACTCTTTTTACAGTCTGCGGCTGCGCGTGCGGCGTGGTTCAGTGTCGTGTTTTGGCGCTGTGCCAAGTCAAGGTTTATCTATTTATCGACCGTTGGATTTATGATTCCATGGTGTGGTCACGCACGCAGGTTGGTCGCTTGGGATTATTTACTTATCTAAATTTGGGCATCATTTGGGTGGTCGCGTAGGTTCACTGGATGGCAGTATTTTGTGGTGGGGGTTCGCTCTGGCAAGATCGCTTGAATTTCACACCGACGTTGTGCATCACGATGTATTCACATTTTCACATGTTTTACATATTGATTCACATTTTCACATTTTTTTACATATTGTAATTTTGCACATATCCATTTGGCCCAATTTTAAAATGCAAAATTTCAAGAAAAAGTTTTTGTTCATGCCGCACTCTCGGAAAATCGTATACGCTTTATTGGAGGGAAACGTATTGAGGGGAACACGTTACCGGTTTTGTGTGTGTAAAAGCCCATTTACTACTTTCCTTTTTTTCTACCCCCGTCAAAATATGCTGGCGAAGGGAACCCCCTGTTGTTTTTGCGAGGAAATACGGTGAATATAAAATTGTAAATTATCGATCACGTTAGTGAACGATAAATTGATCATTTTAAAGAGAAAAATCGGTTAATTATAAAAATTGGTTCAGCAATAGCGCGTGATGTGCAAAGTTGCATTCTCCGATAAACTTCTAATACATTTTTCACACACACACACACCCCTTTTCATGCTAATGCTGTGAGGCGGAGGGGCGGTTGAAATCGCTTCTTTTCATACCTTTTTACCGATTTTCCCCGTCAAAATCACTAGTTCATTTTTGCGTTTGTGGGGGTTTCTTCGAGTGTGTTCAATGCAAGGCAATACGGTATGTGCGTTGAGGCTTCTCGCACCCTGTAAAAATTTCTACTTAATTTTCCAGCTTTGTGCGTGGTTGGGGTGCAGCGACGCGTGTTGGCGCTGTGCCAGCGAATGGGCAGGTTGCAAACGCCTCCCCCTGTCTTCCCTCTGGTGAGTCGTTTTTGTGGGGGCCAGTAGCCGGTAGTTTGATCCTAGTGGGGGTTCAGGTAGGGATCCTCTGCTGTAGGGCACGTATGCGACATTGGCCCACGTCCAAGTTTGTACTGGATAATGGTTGGATACAATTGGATATTTTACGGACCAGAGTTAAAGACGTAGGATAATGGCGTCGAAATAATAATCTATCTAAAGTAATCGCATGTGTCAATTACTGATGACACTCTTCTAACATTTAGGCTCGGATGTTTAAATTTTAGTAGACACACTTCCGACACGCTTCCATGATATGGTACAAAATTAGCTGCTTTTACACGGCGCCATGCTACTGTAGTGGAGCAATTTTGGCGGTTGATTTTGTTACTCTGCGGCATCCACAGTGTTGATCTCGCAGCCCGTTCCGGCGGCTGCAGTGTCGTGTTTTGGCACTGTGCCAGTCGACGCGTGGAATGCCACAGTTGGCAGTGCCGCGTTTTGGCATTGCTGCGTGGCTGCGTCTTTCGCCTGCGAGGGATCTGTTATTCGGGTAACTTGGTATAGTCTACTGGCGGCGCACCTTACAATGAAATCTACCATATCCCATCTGAATAAACGAACATGCATGATAAAAATTTGTTATCAGTTCAGATTGCTCCCACGTTGGGTGAATTTAGTGCACAATTTTTCACGTAACCTTATTAATCAAAATATGGTAGCATTCATTGTTTGTATGGCGTTCTATCATTTGCTTAGAAGTTGGGTGTTGCTTTTGATCCGAGACGGAACATATTTGAGTTGAAAATGATTTCGCGAATAGCTTTGCATCTATGGTCGTATTTCCTGTATTGGTTCCGAACGTGTCTGACTGATTTTATGACAATTTATTTGTTTGCCTAGTCACATCGGGAGCTATTTTGATCGTATTTTTAGGGCATGTCGTCTGGTGGGGTATTTTTTAAGCGTTCCCATGCGTACGCTGCTTCGATTTTTCTGTGTTTTTTCTCCTGTGATATTTACGTTAAATCACTGTTCTGTCTGAAATGTTTTTTTTTGGAAGTAGATTTTCTTACCGGGGACCCGGTCCCGCACCTTGTAAAAATGCTACCCAAAATTTTTCATTGCCATGTTAAGTGTTTTTTTGTTTTCGTTGCCTAGATTTTTTTATTTTGTGGATACATGGAAACATTTTTGTGGAAATCCGGCCGTTTACGTTTTCTTTTATCGATTTTCTACGTAGTTTTTAATCGATTTTTGTGGCTGGAGTCACACAACCCATAGGCACACACACTGCATTTTGTGTTCAGCGTGCAGTGCGGCATAATGGCGCACCGCACACTGCAAAGTGTAACGGAAAGTTCGGACGATTTTTGCATGGGTGGAATTCAAAGGCGGAATTAAAAAAGAGGGGTGGCATTAAAAATCGTCCGAACTGACCCGAATTTCAGTAGTTTTTAGATGTCGTCCGAACTGCCTTTATTAGTCTGCCCGGGCGGAAATTAAAACGTCCGGACCCGATCGTTACACTTTGCAGTGTGCGGTGCGCCAATGAGTTATGCGTTCGAACGTCTTCGGTAGCGGTACCAAAATGCGGTAATAATAAATCTGAGGCAATTCGCACGTAGTCCTTTGCTTTTACAGTTTACCGTTCTGCAAACTTTTGATTTTTTGAACCTTCAACTTTTGGTGTTTTGAAAAATTAGAATTTTTGAGGGTATAAATTCCAGTTTCCACGGTTGAACCATAACTGAATCATAACATAACCATATGTAGTAGTTGATTGTCTAGTCAATCTTTTACTACACATAGTGCGTCTTTTCGGTGTTGGACCGTACGGCACAGAATTTTCAAACTGATTTTTCAAAAAAATCTTAATTTGAAAGTTGAAATTTGTCTGGTTTTAGATTTTTCAACATAACGTAAATCCTCGAATTAGTCCTTGGGAAAATAATTATTAATATTATTATTATTATTATTAATAATAATAATATTATATAAAAAAATATAATAATTATTATTAATAATAACAATAATATTATAATAATAATAATATAAATAATAAATAATAATAATAATATTATTGTTTGGATTATTATTTTTCCGTGGGCTGAATAGCAAAAATGTCAATGTTGCTACACACTAGTCTACTCTTATGGATTATGAAAAATTTAGTGAACTCATTTCAAACTTCAACTCATTCGAGTTGACTGGAATGGGCTTTTTTTACTCCACAAAATTCCAGTACACTCAAATGCCGTTCGGAGTTGATTTATTGTACCAAATCAAAAATTATACAGTTTTCCAGTAATTCGTCCGAGATTTTATTCATTAAACTATGGTGGGATTCTGCGTATACTTCGCGGACCGCCGAGTAGAATAGTGAACCCCAATGGGCCCCCACACTGGATGTCAACTGAATTCGTGTCAACTGAATTTAAGCTTTACTGTGATTTCAACTTATCTATCTGATAGAGCATAGTTAATTTTACATCATGACACTTCATTTTCATTGTTCCTGTTAAGTGTGATGCTTTTTACAAACTTCTTGTTTTATTCAATTGACACTGAGTTGATGAGAATTTGCGATGTCAACTAGTGTGTGTGGGTCCAATGGCTAAGTCGGGTCAGGACTTATCCGCCGATGAACACTATTGAAAAAAAGAAAAATTTCGAGAATTTGATATAGGTATCTTGATTGCGGGGTGCTGCTACCTATTGCCAATTGTTAATTTTTTCTGGCGCTGTGTCCTTTCGGCGCCAAACGACGCCACGATGTTATGGCCTTGTCGTGTGGCGCCATTGGCGCGTTGGGCGCTGGCGCCACAATTTTTATTTGATGCTTGTTCGCCATCGCCGCCGTATCCAGTGATCGGGTCACTTATGCCCATAAGTTGCCGACTGCGTATCAAAATCGCTAAAAAAAATTGGTCATTTTCACTTTCATAATCTCTATTTTCGTACATTAGCACATAATTATTACCTATTTTTAGCTTATTTTAAAATTTCTAGCGATTTCGAAATTTATGGCCGGCTGCCAAGTTTACACACCTGGTTTGTCCACATCCCAGCACTGGTTTCCGCTAGCTCCCGGTACTTTTTTTGTGCACACTGCCTCGCTCAAAAACAAAAAGAAAAAACCTTGCGAAATCCGGGCTTCCCGATTTTCTCTGCAGGTCCCGATAATGAACATCCCCACGCGGGAGCACCTGTTTGCGCTATGCGAGCGGGGCGTCGAGGCCGGCCATGCCGTTCTCGTTCAGGTATCCCACCTCGTTGACTGCATAGTCATTTCCAGACTGTTTGGCACAGTGCCAAACTTCTGTTTCTCTCGCAGGGCCCCATGGGCAGCGGGAAGACTAGCTTCGTGCGGGCGTTCGCGGCTTCGCACGGGCGCGCCGGCCCGCCGCAGATTTGCTCGGTGCAGATGGGCGAGCAGACCGATGCGAAGGTGATTTTGGGCGATGTTTTTTGTTGTTTGGTCTGGTGTTTTGCGCCGCATGTCGCAACGTGTATCTGAGGCTGGACGTGTTTGTAAGTAGCTCTACACCCGCTAGTTGACAAAACATTGAATGGGAGCCAGTTGACACCTGAAATTTAGTTGACTGTTGAACGAACGATGTTCAAGTGCCCTCGAATTTCGAGAGGAAAATTGCCCTGCGAAAATCTGAATTGACATTGAAAGCAGTTGACATCATGTGTATGTGTCTGAATAAATAAAGAGTCGACTGTCAAATTTCGCGTCAAACTTTAAAAATATTTCGTCGCAGGCGATGCTGGGCGGCTACCACTTTGCTGGCAGCTGCAGCGAGTTCACCTGGAAGCCCAGTTTGCTTACAACGGTCTGTCTTTTTTTCCAATGTTTTCTTGTCGGAGCGTTTTTTGTCTTTCCTAAATTTTCTCTTCTGTATAGATAGATACCTAGTTGAGTGAGGTCCGGGATAAAAAACTATTCATTCAGGGTGAGGGTTACTCCTAGGATCCAAACGGTATCCCAAACTCGAATCCCGATAATTTCTGCGATTCAGCGGCTCCAATCCCGAAACCTGAAAATCCCAATACCGGTCCCAAATATTTTCAAATCCCGACACCGATCCCAATCCCCAGAAGTCAATTCTTGTTTGGACCTTATTGGCCCTACACACGCTAGTTGACATCGACACCAAATGTCAACTGGTTCCGTTCCTAATTCAAAGCTGGCGTTTGAACGTCGTTCGTCGGCTCGTCAGCAACCTTTGTATCGGGATTGGCACCAGTTGACATTTGGTGTCGATGTCAACTAGCGTGTGTGGGCCCATTGCCGCACCGCACACTGAAATTTTGCGTTCAGTGTTCGAACGTTTTTGCACGCTGAACCACAAACGCTGAAATCAAAACGAACACAGCGTTTTTAAAGCGTAAAAGTTCGGAATTTGCAGTATTTAGCGTAATTTGCATGCGAGCTGCGTTTTTTGCGCATTAAAAACGTTCTGTTCTTTAGATTTTGATTTCAGCGTTTGTAGTTCAGCGTGCAAAAACGTTTGAAGGCTGAAAATTTCAGTGTGCGGTGCGCCATAGACACCGCACCCTACTATACCCCTACTGAAACTTGCAGGCCGTATCCAACGGTGATTGGCTGTTATTGGAAGACATCGATTCTGCCCGACCGGACGTTTTGGGCGTGCTTTCGGGACTGTTGCAAGCCCCGCCCACTTTACATGTGCCCGGGAGAAAGTCGATTAAAGCGCACCATGAATTTCAACTTTTTGTGACTGTCAGGTTGGTGATTTTATTGTTTTTTTACGGTTTCCGATGGGGTGGTGCGATGGTTGATTAAGCTTAAACAGATGTTGCGAAGAAAAAATTATATTTGCCTCTGATTTTTCAAAATAAGGTGAAATTTTGCCTTTTTAGTACCAAGTGAGCGATTTCATATACAAATTGTGACTGGTTGTTTTCATTGGGCTTGTTGGTTTTTAGTGGCAAACGTTGAATTTCTGAGGTACCATTTCGAAAAAGCTTTGGTTTTCTGGCATATTTGAACGGATAGATTATTATTCTGTTTTCCAACCCGTATATTGCATTATTTATTTATTTATGATAGAATTAAATTTATGATATGCTGAAAGTTTACATTTTAGAACGGACGCAAACGCGCGACCCTGCCTCGACTCCAGACAGATTTTCTTGAAAAAATTCTGGCTGAGAATCTCACTTCCCGCGTTCACTCAAGCTGAATTGTACCGGGTAATCTCCGCGATGATTTACTTGTTTTGGGTTGACAATTCAACTAGATTCACGATAAATTCCAGGCAGTTTCAACATCATACGCGGGGTTGCCGCAAGCGGAATCCTGCCGCAAAATCGTACAATTATTCGTCGATTTCACATCTGGGCGGAGCCATTTGTCATCTGGTTTCCGACCACTGGGATCAAGGTCATTGATAGCTTGCATTTTTTTGTTCATTCAGTCGCATTTTGTCTGGGGTCTGTGAAGGGGGTGGGGGTGTTGACAGTATGTTTTTATCTCAGAAACTTTTCAGCTTCATGTGGAGGCACAATTTTTGGCTACTACCCCCTGCACCCCCAAAAACGCCGATTTATAATCTATGAACTCCCGCGAACGAAAACTCCCTGACTCCCTGCATTTGTAGCGTCCACTTTTAAAAGTCGATAACTCCATTTGGAGTTATCTAAGTAAAATTGAGTTTGGTGGGTTTGTTGTGTAAAATTCCGAAAATTGAGTGAAGCACGGAAACGGCAGTGAGCAAGCCTATTGCAGATTTGCTGGCAGAGAATTGGAAATGAGGTTTAAAATGCGATTTTCTCGAAATCAGCTTTTTGGAGTTATCGACCGGATGCCTCATTTGTGTCTTTTCTCACCTACACAACGCATCACCACTCACAGGGACTTATTCAAGCTGTGCTCGCGCCTGGAGACGTTCTGTCCGAACTTGGACGACAGCACGGTGATCCTGCGCGAGCTGCTCGACGTGTTGTGCATGGGCGTGATGGACGCCGCCGCCAGACTCGACATGGCCGGCGCGCTCGCCGCCGCGCTCAACATCAATCAGCAGCAGGTGCGTGGCTGTTGGATAGGCCCCACACACTAGTTGACATCGACACCAAATGTCAACTGGTTCCCATTCCAATTCAAAGCTTGCGCTTGAACGTAGTTGGTTGGCCGGTCAGCGAGCTTTGAATTTAGATGGGAAGCAGTTGACATTTGGTGTCGATGTCAACTAGTGTGTGTGAAGCCAATAGAGCTTGTGCCTCCTAGGGTTCAAACGGGATCCCGATCCCGATCCCGGATCCCGTGAAATTCCGGGATTTAGCAGTCCCGATCCCGATCCCGAAACCCCAATCCCGATCCCGATCCCGAAATCCAAAAATACCAATCCCGATCCCGAAAACTTTCAACCGATCCCGAGAATCTCCTAAGTCCGGGATCCCGATCCCGGAAAAAAATAGTGAAAATTATAAAAAGTGAAAAAGTGCCATTTTTGCGTGCAAAAATGTGAACGCAAACCCCCAGCGTCCATTTTATGTGACTTTTCTGGCATCCAACAGTGTTTTGAGACCTTTATGGACAACTGTGAATGCCAGAACAGTGACGAAAATCTCTACCCCTAGTCCCCAATCCCGATCCCGAAAAAATGCCAATCCCGATCCCGATCCCGTGACCCCAATCCCGGCCAATCCCGATCCCGATCCCGAAATCTCAAAATACCAATCCCGATCCCGAAACCCCAATCCCGATCCCGATCCCGATCCCGAAATCTCAAAAAGTGAATCGCGATCCCGATCCCGATCCCGAAAAGTCAATCCCGTTTGAACCCTAGTGCCTCCTCCATTTGCCTTTTATCCGCAGTCTTTTTCCCCAGACCCCCAAAAATGCCTTTTGCTATCTATCTCTCCTCTCAAAAAGGTGTTTGTATAGGTATCTAGCCAGGTATCACTCCCAGACCCTGTAAGATGTCTAATGTCGTGCAAAGTGTCTAAAGTCATGTAAAATGCCAAATATTCTTTCATTTTTACCTGTCATTTGACATTTTCCTGGGCATTTTGTGGGGTCTGGCTTAGGGTTGGCCGATGTTTTTTTTAAAACGTTTTTTTACGTTTTTTTTAATAAAAAAAACATGACGCCCGAAATGTTTGTTTTTTTTAAAAACATCGACCAAAATTTTTAGTACTAAGCACTAGGTAAACTGGTGGAAAATATAAATGAGAAAATCACTTAATTGTAGTTTACAAATCCCACGTGCAAGCTGTTAGGCTTTCATCTTGTGTGAGGGTGCCCCCAAGTATTTACTATATATACCCTAGGGGGCACCTCCCTCAGGCCACCTATGGTGCAGGAAAAAAAAAATTTCACATTTTTTCTGGAAAATATAAATGAGAATTCCATACAAATTTTTGTTCCTGATGAAATTTAAATTTTCAATAATTTTTTTTCTGGATATTTAAGACCAAAAAGTTTTTTTAACATTGGTAGATTCAAAGTATGTACAACTTTTTTACCCCCTCAGAGTCCCCAGAACCCCCACACAATGATGGCGTTGTTGATCAAACTGAAACTTTTTTTTGAGAAAAACATAGGTTTTAGAAAGTGGACAGTCCACTATCCCAAGCTATTTATGGAGCACATGGGGGCCAGAATTGGCTTATTTGGTGTCAGGGGCAACATATGGCTGCTCCTGGGCCCCGTTTTTGCACTCAAATATTTTTTATAGCAAATACTAAAAATGGCCCTGTGTAAAGAGGGCACTTGCGTGACAGCGTGTCCGACGCCTGCAATGTCACAGCACAAATCACAAAATAATTGTGCCCATTCAATGTGGGCACTAATTATCTGTAAAAAATCTATTGGGGCCAATGGGCACTGTGCTATGTATCTAGTTTTAATGGGCCAGACAAAAAACTTTGTCATGTCCAGAAAGTTGAAAATCATGGTTTTTCAATTACAATCACAATTTGGATTAGGACAAAGTTCAAAATAGTTGTTGAGATGGCTTCATAGCACAGGTCTGCATATTGGGGCCATTTTTAATTGGGGGTAGTGGAATGGGGGTCAAAATATTCCCACAAATGACCAGCGGGTCAAAATATGGCTTTTGGCAAGCCACAAGGAATTTTTATTTTTTGAAAAAGCACCAACACAAGTGTAATCATCCCTTGGGTTGTCAGCACACCAAAAAATTGCTGCTCACTTTACCGCAGCTATATTTTGTTTGTTTTTTTGAAAATTCTCATTTATATTTTCCGGGAAAAAATTAGCAAAAAAACTTCATCAATCTGTAGCAGAAGAACAGGGGGGTACCATGGGGTGCCACTTGGCATATATGTAGACAAATGTTGTGGGCACCCCCATAAAAAATGGCAGCCATATTGGGCTGCACGTTTCCCTGTGAGGTTGTTGTGAAAAACGAGGTACCTGGTTTCTCATTTATATGTGCCACCAGTTTATTTTGCAAAAATTTTGCGCGTAAGCACACAAATTGACACACAAATTGACATTGGTGGTCGTTTTCATTAGCTTTGTGGCATTTTTACTAACAAAGCAACCATTTCTATGTGCTACCATGGGTAATGAAGCCGACATATGTTGCTGTAGTATATAATATTGAGGTAATGTGCTTCCATGTACCTCCACAGTGTGTAACTTCACTCCCAAAGTAACAACCTCCTTTTATAACCTTGTCTGATCACTATCCCGTGCGAAACTTCACTTGAAGTCACGAACATTCGACTATAAGGCAATATACGAACACAAATCACCACTTATAAATAATGCTATCCCATGGCTCCACAGCCATTATATGGTCATATATAACATCACAGAGTATTGTCGCCTGTCTGATGTAAACCTATAAATTGTGGCATTTTAGTATCAAAGTATCCATTTCTATGTGCTACCATGGGTTAATAAGCCGTCATATGCTGATGTACTATATAATATTGAGGTAATATGCTTCCATGTACCTCCACAGTGTGCAACTTCACTCCCAAAGTAACAAGCTCCTTTTATAACCTTGTTTGATCACTATTCCGTGCCAAACTTTACCTGAAGTCACGAACATTTGACTATAAGGCAATATACAAACGATATGTCGACAAAAAATGGATATTTTTGACACAAATCACCACTTATAATGCTATCCCATGGCTCCACAGCCATTTTATGGTCATATATAACATCACAGAGTATTGCCACTGTCTGATATACCTACATATGTTGATACAAGGTCATATCTGGGAGCTTTAAAAAAAACGTTTTTTATTATAAAAAGAACGTTTTACAAAAAAAACGTTTTTTTTATAAAAAAACATCGAGTTAAAAAAAACGTTTTTTTTCCAACCCTAGTCTGGCTTGGGCTATTCACGGGTCACAAATTTCTCTTGTTATCGCCTCCAGCCGAGCAAACACTCTACCCGTTTCACATTTTACAAAATTTGGATACGCTCTTTGTATTTTGCAGGCCGACTACTACCTGCTGCGCGAAAGGCCCACGCTGCAATTGGATACGGAACATGTTGTTTTTGGCAGGGTACGGCTGCCAGTAGTTGCCGCGAGGAGAAATTTACCGTACGCACTTTTATTGTTACTGAAAGCGCCGATCTATTTGTGTTTGGGAGAAAAGAAAATTGATGAAAATGGGCAAAAATGCACACGAGCCAGTGGTTTTGAAGGTTAAAATGGATAGGAAGGTGTGAAAACTGGTGATTTGGGGCAAAATTTCTCAAAAATGGAAAATGATGGCTGGCCGATTTGATGGGGGGGGGGGGGGGGTGGTCAGGGTATAGCTGCGAAATGAGGGTACCACCCCATTCAGCTACCCCCTCCACATTCACCTACCCCTTTCTTTCACCCCAAATTCACCGCCCCCAATCCCTCACAGGACGAACTTCGCGTTGACGCGCGACGTGTGCGCGCTGCTGGAGCGCATGGCCCGCTGCGTCCAGTGCAACGAGTCCGTGCTGCTCGTGGGCGAGACCGGCTGCGGCAAGACCGCCGCAGTGCAGTTTCTGGCTGCCGCCATAGGTGAGGGGTTGGGTTGATTGGGTAGGGTCAGGGACGTAGCCAGGATTTTTGAGCGGGGGGGGCTGATTGTATACGGAGCCCGGCGAACGGGGGGGGGGGGCGCCCCCCCCCCCCTAAAATTTTACCCTCGTAGTAGCGGAGTGGCGCCATGGCACTGGCGCCATTCGTAGGCGCCACGCCATGGCGCCAATGTATGTCACAGAGTATTGTCACTTGTCTGATATACCTATATAAATATGTTGACCCAGGAACATACATGGGAGCTTTTAAAAAAACACGTTTTTTTCCAACCCTAACCGTATTCCTTCGGAGTTGAGACCACTTTGTTTTTTAACGCGGTGATCGTGAGAATTATGGGTGTGAGAGGAGCGTAATCCCGCGAGGGATAAGGCTCCCGAACTCGTTAAGTGACTATTATAACGCGGTACACTGCTTAAAATTTTCCGGTGAATCTGGTGCGTAATCTGCCACTTTATTCGTTAAAATACGGTAAAATGCTCTGATAAGCGTGTTGTCTGATTAATATCATTGCTGTTGTTTTCTGCAATCTATCATTACCAACAAACGAAAAGCCAAGCGCTTGCAAAAAGCATCTACTCACGCTTATGCAGGGACGTATCCAGGATTTTGGAGCGGGGGGGGGGGGCTGCTTGTTTACAGGGGCCCCCCCTAAAATTTTCCCCTGTATAGGGACGGAAAGGCGTTTTGGCGCTAGCGCCATACAAAGGTGCCACGCCATGGCGCTATTGGCGTTGGCGCCAGCACCAGGAACCGCTTTATATGTATGTAAATAGGCATACATATACACGAAATTCACAAAAAATGTGTTCATTTCCAAGGATTTTGGTTTAAAGGGGCTGATCCGCTGAAAATACAATGCATGGGGAAGAAATTTTTAGGAAACATCGAAAATATTTAGGAAAATTTGCATTTTCCGGGACTTTTTTGATCTCACCCCGGGAAGGGGGGGGGGGCTGCAGCCCCCCCCCCCGCCCCCCCCCCCCTGGATACGTCCTTGCGCTTATGATCTTGCAAATTCTGTTTTGCACACCCAACCCCACCAGTTTGCGTAAATATATACTCAGGTATTTTGTGTTTCAGGCCACCGCGTGCACGTGGTGAACATGAGTCAACAAAGTGAAACGTCAGATTTGTTGGGCGGCTACAAGCCGGTCTCCATGAAGACGATCGTGCAGCCCGTGTTGGACGAGTATATGCATCTGTTTGGGAGGACATTCGACACTGAGAAGAATGTCAGGTTCATTGGACACATTCAGGTTTGATGTTTTTTAATTTTGATTTTGATCATTGTTATTTTTTACAAATTTATGTTTGGAAGATATCGGTATTATATTTATTTAGTTTGCGATATCGGCACTGTCTGATATCCAAAATGGCTGACGTGTGTCAATATATGATACAGACAAATGGTCTCAATCCTACATGTGATCTCTCGATATTATTTTTTTCTCTGTATCGACATTCGATTTGACATATTGATATTTATGTACCCCAGCAGAAACTCGCGGGACAATTTTTTCTACCACGCAGAACGCATTCGCTTCTGGGGCGTGGACGCGGCTTTTCGCTTTGATGCAACACACTTCGATTCAGGCGCAGCAAAAGTGTGCAAAAAATAAACGCCTGGTACGGAATTTTTACACTTAGAGACGTTTTTGTGTTCTCTTTGTTAGAATTTTCCGCGTGGAAAAATTGCATTTAATACCACAGCTTCCAAAAAATAGCCACTCAAGTAAAAGTTCACATATCACTTGATTGCCCACGCAAAACTAGCTTTACTTACCACTTACCACTTTACATGTCACTTCTCCACTTACAAAATCGACCCCCTTGTGATTTGGTGGCAGGTGCGAAAGTGGCGCGAGTGCCAGTCGAGATTGGCGCGCGCGGCTGAATTGTCCAGGAAACAGGACGCCCTGTCGCTGCCTTTCGCTTTCGTGGAGGTCAGTGGGCAGAATTTTTTCTATTTTCCTGGGACCAGTCCCGTAAAGTGTCAAATATCATGCAAAGAAAACCAAGAAATTATTTCATTACTGAACTTACTTTACAAATGCTTTTATTTGATTTTGCAAGATTCGTTACAAATATGTAAATATGACACTTTACCTGTACCGTATATCCTCGAATCAGGTTCTCGGTGGAGTCATTTTTTTCGTCAGACTTTTGGCTGGGGAGTTACTGGAGGGGACGAGTTATTTTGTAAAATGTTAATGAACAAATCTCCAAAGAAATGAACACATATTTACATACAACGTTTTTGTAAACATAGAAGTCTTTCCGACTCACCAAAGTGGAAAGTTTTTCTAGGGGAGTGGTATTTTTTCTCAGTCCGCTTATTAACATTCGAGGATATACGGTATTTCCGCTACATTTTCCGACCGTCGCAGGGTGTTCTTTTGGCTGCGATCCGCCGTGGCGACTGGATTCTGCTGGACGAAGTCAATTTGGCCTCGGCGGAAACTTTGAACTGTCTCTATTCCTTGCTGGAAGCCTGCGCGGCTACACGGGCGCAAAATCGCAAGATTTACTTCCTGGAAACTGACTGGTGATTTTTATGGCTTTTTTATTTGTGTAAATTTTTAGCTGGGATTACCCCCCCCCCCGGGAGTATTTTTCCCTATTGGATTTTCCATTCGTCACTGAGGTGGATGTAGAGAATCCCCCCTGCTTTTTCACAGTGACCAACGCATAAATACTTTGGTTTAAATAATCGACGCATTTTTTCTAATATTTATGCGCTCGGGAATGTTTCAATCTGGTACACAATAGCAAAAAATTCCGTCAATCAGCTTACTTTGGCTGCATATTCGATGGAATAAGGTCAATCACGATCACAGTCAACCGATAATCATTACCCCACTACCAACCCCCCCCCCCCCCTCAACA
The DNA here is from genome assembly GCA_964036195.1 of Sphaerolaimus hirsutus. Taxonomy (NCBI): domain Eukaryota; kingdom Metazoa; phylum Nematoda; class Chromadorea; order Monhysterida; family Sphaerolaimidae; genus Sphaerolaimus; species Sphaerolaimus hirsutus. The sequence continues at coordinate 3,312,390 of OZ038459.1, read as the reverse complement.
ACCCCCCTCCCAACCCCCCTCAACAACCCCCACCCACCCCCACCGCAGCACGGAGCCGGTGGAGGTGCACCCCCAGTTCCGCCTGTTCGCGTGCATGAACCCCGCCAACGACGTCGGCAAAGCCCAGTTGCCCATCGGCATTCGCAATCGCTTCAGCGAGTTTTACGTTGACGAAACTAATTCAGTTGACGATTTGCACACGTTGTGCGAGACGTATCTGCGGAGGCTGCAGCCGCCGGCGGATGTGCTTACCGCCCTGGTGCAGTTCTACTTGAAAAGCAGGGAGGTCAGCGCCCAGCTCAGGGCCGACCAGTGGGGACACAGGCCGCATTATAGGTGGGTAGATTGTTGATGACCCTCTGCGTGCAGTCATGTAAACCCGCTAGTCATGTAGACCCACCAATTATGTTTTTTTAGGCAGGATTTTCACATCACAGGGGTTAGCGACAGCGGGTTCACATGATAAGTAGAGTACATAGCATGGGTTGCAGCGTGGGTTGCACTCTTTTGATGATACCGCTCGAATAAAAATTGACAAAATTGAATGCATTGCAACTGATTTAATTTTTCTATTTTTCTGTGAGTGGTAAATCAAAAGTTATTATCTTTTATCATCAAAAGTGTGACAAAAACGATATGAGTGCACACTGACTGCAACCCATGGTAAGTACACAACTTATCATGTAAACCAGCTGCCACTATCGCTTGTGCTGTGCTAATCCCCCCTAAAATACATCACTGGCGGGTCTACATGACTAGCGGGTTTACATGACTAGTAGGCTTACATCTTGTTGATTACTTTTGAACGGGAGTTTGCGGCTCCGTTTAAAAAAACATTTTGATGTTTGAACAAAAACAACCAAAATTGATGACGTTTTCTGATACAAAAAAAACACTTTTTTTTGGAAAGCCGAAACTATTGATGAGTGAACATTAACCTAAACATATTTACATATTGCCCCTACTGTTTATTATTTCTTTGTAAAATTTATCTATGCATCACTCTATGTAAAAACTTGGTTTTGATGCTTCCTTTTAAAAAATCTTTTAAAAATAGAAAAGTGGTTAAAACTCCAACCATCCCAATTAGCACACAACTTTCCCACTTTGCACATTTTCCAGTCTACGCACGTTGTGTCGCGCGCTGAGTTACGCGTCCCGCGACACTTTTTGTTCTCTGAATCGATCGATTTTCGAGGCCGTTTCCATGGCTTTCCTGACCGAGTTGGATCGGGGCAGCGCTGAGAAAATGTCGCACTTGATCGTGAACACTTTGTGCAAGGGCTCCGCTAGACATCTGTTGTCGCAGCCGGTATGATGTCTGGGGGTGCTTTTTGATGCTTTT
>OZ038459.1:3289051-3310845 GCA_964036195.1 Sphaerolaimus hirsutus | reverse complement strand
TGATGCTTTTGCATCAATTTTGATTTTGAGGTTGATTTTGACAAATTGGCAGATATTTTGACACCAAATGTCCCTAAAATCGATTGAAACGGTCACCAATGTCTTACGTTACGTATTGCCATGTTTAAAGAACGTTTTAACAGAATCTGCCGCCATGCCTTAGTCGTTTATAAAAAAAGTATTTTCACGAACGAAGGTTGAATGTCAAACTTTTTTTTCAATTTCAAATTGTCATTAAATATAAGTTATCCCACGCCAGTAATGTGTGCACCTTTCAGATCCAGTCCATATATTATTGAGAAAATGTTTTTACAAAAAAACTCCTTCTTAAATAATCTCCATATAGGCCACATCTTTTTATCAGGCTCCGCCCCCTTCCGACTTCCCTTCCGTGTGCGTCGAGGGCTATTGGCTGATGAAAGGTAGACAGCCAATCAGCGAAGATTCGAGTGACGATTTCGTTCTGACCAAAACAGTTCGAGGAAACTTGAGGAGTGTCGCGCGCGCACTGGCTGCTAGGTTTTTTATTTTATTTTTTTCGCTTATATTTGCGGAATAATTGCACGTTCTACGAGCTAGATTCTACTTTCCGTCCGGCTTGGCACGCTGCCCGCTTGCGCTTGGGAAGGTTTTTAGGCATTGACCCCGCCTTGATGATGAACTCAAGTCGGGGTCGCGGCGGAATGGATCAAAGGTTGAGTGCCATGGGATCAACTCTGGACTCACTCGGGATTATTGCTCAAATTGGGTGTGGTGGCTTTAATTGGTGTGTGTAAATACTTGTGACCGGTAGAGTTTTGATGATTTTGATCAGCGATGTGTGGCAATATTTGATGTGCTCTGCTTTGATGACAAAGTTTCAGCTCTATAACCTCACCATAGCCCGAGATATAGCTTCGAAGTGAAATAAAAAAATGGGTGGCTAACTTGACCGGGAAGGTGTTTATGATAAGAACAAGTTTACGTCGTTTTTTTACATGCAATTTTGATTCTCACTCTTCAAATGTTTTTTTTACATATCCACTTACGTCAAAATTTTGTAGATGTATTTATAAAATGTATTTTTGTAAAAGTCTGAATTCACCACTGTCAAGTATCTATTCTTATGTAAACTTTGAATGATGTAACAAAAAACGGGAATGATCTATGCTAAATGTACGCTTAATCCTATCACATTCAGCCTTTGATCCATTCCGCCCAAAATTGTTGGCATGAAAAGTATCAATTCAATCGGCGCAATTAAATACGCGTGCAGTGTGGGGGTCGTGTTTTTCATTAGAAGTCAACCACATGCGTGCAATTTGGTCAGCAGACGCGACTCTTTATAAACAACTTCCCGCGTGCAACCCACGCCAAGCCATAGGCCGGACGGAAAATACAGTCAATCTTCTACGATGGGAGCGACCATGTCTCATCTGAATGGAAAAGAGAAAAAGTTCCTATGGTAACATTACTATGGGTTAATTTGGTGCACAACTTTTCCGATCCCGAATTCCGGAATATTTCAGGATTTTTCGGCCCCGATCCCGATGACCAATCCCGATCCAGAAATTTCAAAATCGTAAGCCCCTATTCCGATCCCTAAAGTTTTCCAAATCCCGATCCCGAAAAGTCAATTCCGTTTGAAGTCAATTCCTGCACCCTCGCAGAACCTACCCAGTACTTTTGGAGGGCGAGACGAGCGTGGGCAAGACGAGCCTGGTCTACCACCTGGCCGACGTCACCGGCAACGCGGTCGTCCGCATCAACAACCACGAGCACACCGACATCCAGGAGTACGTGGGCCAGTACAGCGCAGACCCGCACACTGGCAAGCTGATGTTTGTGGAAGGTTGGTGGGTGGCACATTGGTGAAGTGTCAACTGTCAATTGGTTGACGCCGGTTGTCAACTACTTTCAGTTGAGATTTTAGTTGTTGGGTTGCGGAATTATTTTCAAATGCACGTGCCGCAATACCGAAAAATACCTTAAAAATTTTTGCGCCAGGTGCAACATTCTGCGCCCCGTCAACTTGGATCTGAATTGACATGGAAATCAGTTGACTGCCGTAGTCAACTAGTTTGGAGGTGTCTTCACGAGGCTGGCTTAAACAGGCATAATTTGCTGTACCCCGGCGCAAAAATTCATAACTTACCACCGTCAACAGAAAATTTGTTCACTTACCGTACCGTGTCGTTGGAGCGTTTACCGTACCGAGATGCCGCACGCAGGTCCGCTGGTGACGGCGATGCGCCAAGGGCACTGGGTCATCCTGGACGAGCTGAACCTGGCGCCGAGCGAGGTGCTGGAGGCCCTGAACCGGCTGCTCGACGACAACAGGGAGCTGTTCATCGGAGAGACTCAGGTGAAATGTCCGAGCTTTGACTAGGTTTTTTGTCATAATTTAGAAACACCAATAGTGACTAGAACCCAGCCATCGCTGTTGCCCAGCGGTTGGGACACTCGTGTTCTATTACGAGAGGCGCGGGTTCGATTCCCGCCTGCGGCAGTGCAAATTTTGCACTCTTTCTCTACTTGTGAAGATCGCAAAATAAGATGTGTGTTAATACAAACAGACATGACAATACAAAAAAAAACAATGTAAAAAAAATCCCTTCGCAGGAGACAGTCAAGGCTGCACATGGGTTTGTTATAGTCGCCACTCAAAATCCAGCGGGTGCTGGGGCACTTTACGGCGGCAGGAAAAGATTGTCCAGGGCTTTCAGCAATCGATTTGTCAGGATGCAGTTTGATGAACTCCCGCCCCAAGAGTTGAGCATTATTTTGGAAAAGAGGTTCGTTCAGTTCTTGTTTCCTTATTTTTTTCTTCATTCGAAGTAAATGGCGTTTCTTGATATGATTTTTGTAATAAAGGGAAGTCCACCAGGGGAAGTCACTGTGCGCGCTAATTTACTAACCCCCGTAACTTCAAAATTCTAAACTTCAAATCCGTCAATTTTGAGTTTACTGGTGTCAGTTAACTAGGTTGCGTAGCGTTCCAAGAGATTTCAAAGGAACTCAAATTTTACTGTTCGATGTATTTTTTCAACCACTTTGTAATCCCACGTCCTAAAACTGTTCGGACACTGGAAAAAATTTCTCCAGTTTACTGTGCGCCATTATGTAATTATCATATTTTCGCAGATGCAAGCTGCCGGGATCGTACGCGCGCAAAATGGTCGACACAATGCACGACCTTCAGGTGAGATTTTCACTGAACATTGTTAACATTGAAAAATCAGTTTTTTTTCTGAATTTTAAATGATATTTTCTGATATTTCTGAAAATCTCAAAATTCTCCTAAAAAGAAAATAGAATTCGATGTCTCTGGAAAGTTTTAAATTAAATCTTCAGAGATTTTTCAATGCTTATTGTGCCTACACACACTAGTTTTCACCGTGACTTCGTGTGAAAACTGAAATTTTTTCAAATGCAAATTAATGAACACGGTTGAATGATTTTATCTAATTTTAATTGGAATTTAGATTAATGAAAGTTAAAATTTCAAAATTTGAAAACTAAAACACACATAGCATATAAAAAGAGTAGGCTGGATGTCGCCATGTCGCCATTTCAGTTTTCACATCGGTCACGGTGAAAACTAGTGTGTGTAGGGCCATTGTGGCGAAAAATGCTGTCCATAAATAGCATCCGAGTGAATTTACGTAAAATTTAATGTAAATCAATATATCACCGTGAAATGATTTTAATCCATTCTCCATCATTCTCCACTGGAATCCACCGTGTCGCAGGTGCAGCGCAGCGGCGCGGGGGTGTTCGCCGGCAAGGAAAGCTACATGACGCTGCGCGACCTGTTCAGATGGGCCCACAGATACGTCAAAGCCGCCCCCTGCGATGCGTTTGCAGATTGGGACCAGTTTTTGGCTGATCAAGGTATTTTGCAGAGTTTTGTTTTTTTTCGATAAATTTTTTCGCAGACCAATTTATCACCCTGTCGAGTGCTTTTTCAGATGTCTGGCGCAATTTCAAGAAATGTTTCAAGTGCTTAATAAAGTTTAAAATACCTTCTACCCTGTCAAAATATTCAAAACACTTTACGGCCCAAAATTTTGCGCTTTTGTCTAATGATCAATCTACAATTAAAAATTGGGCAGCAGAGGTAAAATGATAAATGTAGAATGCCCTGTAAAAGGCGAGAAAAAACTTCAAAAAAAAACATTCACATTTTATATGACACGTTCATCACATAAACATGTCAGATTTCTAACATTTTGGGTGGTGAGCTGAATGGTGCCAGTCCCAAGCCCTGTAAAGTTACAGTCAAATGTAATGACAAGCGTCTAGGGTTGGCCGATGTTTTTTTAAAACGTTTTTTAAGAAAAAAAACGTTGTTTTTTCAAAACATGACGTCCGAAATGTTGTTTTTTTTAAAAACATCGACCGAAATTTTTAGTACTAAGCACTAGGTATTTTGCAAAATTTTTGCGCTCAAATTGACATTGGTGGTTGTTTTAATTGGTTTTGTGGCATTTTTAGTATCAAAGTATCCATTTCTATGTGCTACCATGGGTCAATAAGCCGTCATATGTTGCTGTAGTATATAATATTGATGTAATGTGCTTCCATGTACCTCCACAGTGTGTAACTTCACTCCCAAAGTAACAACCTCATTTCATAACCTTGTTTGATCACTATTCCGTGCCAAACTTTACCTGAAGTCACGAACATTCGACTATAGCGCGATATACGAACGACATGTCGACGAAAAATGGATATTTTTGACACAAATCACCACTTATAATGCTATCCCATGGCTCCACAGACATTATATGATCATATATAACATCACAGAGTATTGCCACTGTCTGATTTACCTATATATGTTGACACAAGGTCATATCTGGGAGCTCATCGAGTTAAAAAACGTTCTTTTTCCAACCCTACAAGCGTCATCAATACAAATCTGTCAATCGTCATGCAAAGTGTCGGGCAAAATGTCAATTGTCATGCAAATCTGAGCAATAACACTTTTTTCACATTTTACCTGACATTTCACACTTTACAGGGTGTGGGATTTTGTGCAATTTGTTGCTAAAATTCCCTCTCTCACAGGATTCATGCTGCTCGGAGGGCGGTGCCGTCGCGCCGACGACGAAAAGACCGTGATAGAAATCTTACAAAAACATTTCCGTCGATCCGTCGACCCTCAGAAGATATTCAGTGTCGACTCGCCATACTTGACTATGAAAATCGATCAGAAAATCGACGGTGGGTCGATTGTTTTTCTCTTGTTCACCGGGTGTCCATTTCATAAGTGGTTAAGTTCAATGCAAAATGATTCATTGTAAATTTGAAAACTTGTCAATTTAGGAGAAAATCAGTGCAGCAAATTTATTCTGTGCTCGTGAGAAATCATTCGCAAATCTACTTCACGCGTAATTAACTATAATTAAAACGCATAACTTTACTTGTCACTTGACCGCTTGCCCCGTTCTCCACACCTAAACCCACATGTCAACTCAAATGTCAACTCACTGCACTCAGGCTTCTCGCACTTCGTGTGGACGTGTAGCGCGGTGCGCACGGCCATCCTGGCTGGGCAAGCCCTCGCTCACAACGAACCCTGTTTGCTGGTGGGTGAGACGGGCGGCGGCAAGACAACCATGTGCCAGATGTTGACCAAAGCCACTTGTGGTAATAATGAGTTGACAATTGTCAACTGCCATTTCAGTACTGAGGCGGCGGACTTTTTGGGCAGGCTCAGACCGGTGCAGAATGTGCGTTTTGGTTTTTGTTATTTGGGCCTATTTTGGTTGTGATTTTTTGGTATTCTTTTGACTGGTGTCGCTGTGGCAGTGTAATGGGGCCAAAATATTTAGGCTTTTTCAAAGAATAGATGGCCAAAAATGAACAAAATAGCTACAATGTGTTAGAAATAGCCAAAATGGGTTAAAAATAGCTAAAAACTGGCAATTTATTACGTTTGGGCGCAAAGAAGCTATTTTGAAAGTGAAATTTGGCAAAAATTACCGACTTTGGGGGAAAATTGGTGGCCAAAAATCGCTCAAAATTTGATCCATTATCAAATTAGATTTGATCCATCCCAAATTAGCTCATTGAATCAGAGAAAGACACCCAGAGATGTTGCCTCGGATAGATAGCTGAGTGGCCTACGAGGAATAGACACATAGCTGGCTGATTTGGAGGGGGCCACCTCCGGCCACCACCCCCCTGTGGCCACCCCCCAGACTCCCGCACACACCACAACTGCACCCCTCGCAGCGGTGCGCATCGGACACTGGGGCGCTGTTCGAATGGAGCGCGGGCCCGGTGGTGCGGTGCGTGCGCGACGGCGCCCCGGTGCTCATCGACGAGATCGCCCTGGCCGGCGACTCGGTGCTGGAGCGGCTCAACCCCCTGCTCGAGCAGGACAGACGCATCGTGCTCACGAATGAGGTGTTTGGAAAGGGTGAGTGGATGGGGTTGTAGGGCCCCCGCTATCTAATTGACATCACGAGGTTTTGTCAACTGAATGCCAAATAATGTCAACTAAATAACAAAAAAAATAGCAAAACAATGCGTTTATTTCAGGAGACGAGGGCCAGCAGTACACTTTGATAGCAAAAGATGGCTTTCAGCTAATGGCTACGATGAACCCCGGTGGAGATTTCGGCAAAAAGGAGGTCTGTTTGACGATCCCAATCTGGCACCTTGCCAAATGATAAGTAAATTTTTGTGTGATAAGTGAGTGATAATTTCAGTGATAATAGTTTTGAGTGATAATTTCTGAATAGAAGAAAAGTTTTCCCACTTGACCTTTCATAAAAAGTTTACCTATCACTTTAAAAAGTGTCAAATGTCAGCTGTAAAGTGCTGAAATATGGGTGCAGTATCTACCGTACCGTACCGTGTTGACCGCAAAATTTACCGTATTCCGTACGGTACCGTTAAACCACCCAACCCAACCCAACCACCCAAACCAGCTTTCCCGCGCGCTGCGTAACCGGTTCACATCGATCTGGTGTCCGGCGGAATGCACCAAAAGCGACCTTCTGCGGGTGATCGGCGCAAGTTTGTCACAAGAATGCACCAGCGCCGCTGGAGGAGGCAAAATCGCTGATACGATGGTAGACTTTGCGTTGTGGTTCATGCACAAATATGGCACTCGCATTAGGTGAGGTGTTCGAGATGGCGCAGGACCAGTGCACAAGTAAACCCGGTGCACAAGTAACAATGTCCGGTGCCAATGTAGACCTGGTGCTTAGGTACGGCCCCCATCATTGAGCACCGGGTCTTCATGGGCACTGCAGGGTTCAGTATGGCGGGTTGGAGGGGGGTTGGGTTACCCCCCAAATGCTCCAGCTATCTACATATGTATCTATCGATTTTTCTCCGTTTTTTTTCCTTCTAAAGCTTAAAAAACCCCATACAGTGAACCCCTGTGACCCCCCCTCCAAAAACATCAAATATACTGATGATTAGTGATGGAATGGCGCCCTTCTACTACTTTTGCTACTTGTGCACCGACACACCCCCGTTCGAGATGTGCTGTGGCGATGTAAATAGTTTTTCAATGGCTTGAAATTCCAGTGAAAGTGTGAGTTCAAAACCCACCCGTTGAACCCCCGGCCAGCCCCCCTCAATCCCCCCTCACCCCCCCCCCCCCCTCAAACCCCCCTCCCCTCCAGGGACGTACGCAGGATTTTTGAGCGGGGGGGGCGGATTGTTTACGGAGCCCGGCGAACCTAAAATTTGGTCCTATAGTAAAGGAATGGTGCCATGGCGCTGGCGCCATTGGTAGGCGCCAGCGCCATGACAGTATTGGTGTTGGCGCTGGCGCCAACGTACACTCTATAGGTACCGATTTAGACCTATATATAGGACTAAGACACATGTTGGACACTTTTATGATGCTTTTCAGGCTCCTGAAAATACACATTAAACAATGGGGTGGGGATTTGCGCGCTTGCGCGCAAAAATTTTTGAGAGTGCCTACAAAATCGCTTTAGAAAAGTGCCATTCCTGGCAAATTTTTATGTCCGGCCCGGGAACGGGGGGGGGGGCGGCCGCCCCCCCGCCCCCCCCTGCGTACGTCCTTGCTCCCCTCAAACCCCACCCCCTCAAACATTGGTGTGTGTGTGTTCACAATGATGCCCAATTCAGATGCGCCTTCACAATCCGGGACATCCTGGCGTGGACGCACTTTGTGAACGAACAAGCGCCGCGCAAACTGGACACGAATGCGGCGCTGCTCCACGGCGCCTGTTTGGTGCTGCTCGATGCATTAGGTCGGATAAATTTGAAACTTCCAAAATATCTGTTTTTTCTCTCTCGAATAAATGGTGAAACGCGCACGAATTACTGGTTATCTGCCAGTAAGCTAAAATTTCGCAAACTCATTAATCTACTTTGAATGGCATTTGAGTTTACTTAATTAGGTGTTCATCGATTACAGTTGACGCAGAGTAAAAATAGCTCTTTCCAGTTAACTCAAATGCGTTCAAGGCAGATTTATGAGTTTACTAGGTAAATTTTCATTGATAGTAAACTAATGTGTGCAGCGATAAAAAAACATAAATTTACCACACCCTTCGCAGTGACCAACATGTCGGCCGGCGGCGAGCACGGCAGCGCCATGGCCGACGCTGCCAAACAGGAGTCGCTGTCGTTTTTGGCCTATCGACTTGGCATGGAGCCAAATGATGTCACCGCCATACTTGAACCACCCGCTCGAGTGACCGATACTGAGGAACACTTTGGATTTGGGCACTTTACGTTGGAAAAAGAATGTTGGTGGTTAATTATACGCGGTTCTGGAGCTAATTACTTAAGTAACTTCGTAGAGCGACAAAATTTTGTTCTCCACTTTTTTTACTTATTGGGGTATGTAGTAAAGTGGTGGAGAGGTAAGTAAAGTAAGTAGATGCCAAATGACCTGACAATTACGTAAAGTTGCCACTTGCTTGAGACCAATCGTGATTTCTCTCACACTTACACTTTCTTGACACTTGTCTACTCGCGTAAGTAACCAACGGTCATTAAACATAGTCCACATACCACAGGTCCCGATTCGTCACTCGACCATTCGTCCCAAACTGACTCTTTTTCATTCGACTGCGCCCCGTCAGTGCGCGCGAACGCTATGCGCCTTTTACGCGCCCTACAAATCGCCAAGCCGGTGCTGCTGGAGGGCGCGCCGGGCCAGGGCAAGAGCGCCATGGTGGTCGAGTTGGCCAAGAAGTTGAAAGTGCCCTTGACTAGACTCAATTTGAGCGACCAGACCGTGCGTTTGGGAGGGGAGTTTTGGGTTTTCGTGTTTTTGAGGGTTCAAACGGCAGAACGGCGCCGAGTTTGGCGAAATGTCAGGATTTTCCAGTCGGGAAATATACAAAAAAAACAGTTCTAGGGAAATTACAATCCAATCCAAACAATCCTGCTCCAATCTCAAGCGAAAACGCATTGAAAACCGAGTCGATATAAATTATCGATTTTTCGCTTCTTTAATTACACTAATTTAATTGAGATTTAATTACAATTTCTAAAAACCCTATTTTGGGATGCTAATCCCGATCAAAATGCCCTTTAAGCACAAAAATCACGGAATTTTCGCTTTCTTACCCTTCCAATATTTTGTGCATTTGTAACATGTGCAAATGTGCAGGACCTGTCCGACTTGTTCGGCACCGACTTGCCGTGCGTCACCGCCGACGGCACGCAGAGTTTCGCTTGGAACGACGGGCCCCTTTTGAGCGCGATCAAGAATGCGCACTGGATTTTGCTCGATGAGGTACGCGCTTTACATCGACGCTGTTACTGTGTACCGTTGTAGTTGTACTTGCGCACTAGTTTACTGTTGAAATTTGGTCAACTGATAATCATGTTTTGACAACACATTTTCTGTCCAACTATCTGAGGTATCTGAATAACAGTAGTTGCCTGACTCATTATTCCGGTAAACTCAAGTGCATTCAAAGTTTATTTTTGGAAATTTCGGCCGTTAATGAGTTGGGCTATTTGAAAAACTTTCTAGCTTTTGAATCGCCATTTTCTCCAGATGACTTCAAAATGGTCAATCAAAAATTTATGAGGGAGTACCGTACTCTGCAAAATATCATTTATACTAAAAATGTAGATAAAATACAGACAAAATTGATTATATTTCACCATAAAATTACCCGCTTTCTTAAATGCAGAATAAAAAAACCCTGCGCATTTTACGCATTTTCAAAACACGTTACAGGATGCGGGGTTGGCCCAAAAAACAACCATAAAAAATCCAACAAAAAAAAAACACCTTCAAAAACTCCCCCAACGTCTCAGATGAACCTAGCCAGCCAGCCCGTGCTGGAGGGCTTGAACGCGTGCCTGGACCACCGCGGCACCATCTACATCCCCGAGCTGGGCAAGTCGTTCAGCGTCGCCGACGGGCCGCGCGGCACCAAAGCCAGGTTTTTCGCCTGTCAGAATCCCAGAGACCAGGGTGGAAGTAGGAGGGCGCTGCCCAAAAGTTTGATTAATAGGTTTGGGTGGTGGCGGTTTTAAATTGGGTTTTAAAAAATCTAGGTAAAATTGGATTTTTAATTTAAACGTGAACATTTTTTGTATGTAATTTCCGTACAATTAACGGTTGAGGTCGTTTTCATTGTTTTTGTGGCATGCTTTTGTCTGACCTTCCATTGCTGCATGCCATCGTGCAATAATAAGTCATGATATTTTGGAACAACATTTACATTTAGACAATGGTGCTTCCACATGCTTCTGAAATATGAAACACGTATAATATCTCTAAAATCTAAATCTCTAATAATCTATAAATCTCCTGTATGTATTCTACTTCTAAAAAATTGGTCTTGTTCAATCAAACACCATTTCACATCCTAATTCGATAACAAGTTTTTTTCCATTTTTAGGTTCAGCGTGGTCTACATAAACGAATTGAATACAGAGGATCAGGAAGCTATTCTGCGCTCGATGGCGCCAGAAATGGACACGTGCCAAATTTCCAGGATGGTTCATTTTAATGACAAGGTTAGATATTTAGGAATTTTGTTGAAAGTATATTTGCGGGGCCGTATCCGGGGGACAGTCCCGCACACTGCAATAAAGTGTAAGGTCACGTGTCAAACACCATGCAAAATATTATTTATATTTGTCAAACATCATGCAACGCGTTATAAAAATTTGTCAAATATCATGCAAAATGTCAACAAAAAAATCTTTTAGTTTTGATTGACGCTTTGCCAAAACATGACACTTTACTGAGTGCGGGACTGTCTGTGGTCGATTCCGCAAACTTCTAGTTACTTATCCACTTTCAGAAAAGACCCCCGGAACACTCATATTCACCATTTACAAGTCACAATTTCCACGCGAGAAAATAAGACGACCCCCCCCCCCCCCCGCCGCAGTTGCACCGGCTGGCGTCGAGCCGCTTGCTCGGCGTGCACGGCGCCCCCTGGCAGCTGAACTTGCGCGATCTCCTCCGCTGGCTGCAGGTGGTCAGGCGGAAAAGTGTCACCCCCGCGGAATGTGTCGACGTGATCTATGCGCACCGGTTTAGGACGAACTCTGATAGGGCGCAGGTTATTTTAGGGAATTTTTTGTGAAAAAATTTTTTTGGATGTTTCCGAACCTCCTCCAAATTTCAGGTGTGCGCGCTGTTCAGCGAAGTTTTCTCTGCGCCACCGGTGTTGCCGAGAATCAGCGCCAGTTGGATGCTGGCCGATAGATTTATAATGAGCGATAGAACTGCCTTGAATAGAGTCAATTTGGTCATCAAGAAAGGTTGGAAATTCAGAATGAAATTTTTGAATTTTGAGAAAAAGTTGTAGAAAACTTCTTCTTCTTTTTCTCGCAGAAGCGTCGGAATTGGCGGGCGAACTTCGTTTGGCACGCAGCCAATCTCGTTGCTTGGAACTGTTGGCTCTGTGTGTGGAAATGAATTGGATACCCCTTTTGGTGCGTTGGATTGAATTGAGTTTCCTTTTTGCTAAATCCGTACCCTGTAACCGTTACAAACAGCCGCATTATAAATTTATTTTTGGGGTTCCGGTTGGGGTCACTACATCTGGACTTTCGTGACATAAAAAATTATAAGACATATTTATACTCTTACAAATTTTTATAATCGTTGGCATGCTGCCGAGGTGAGACATAAAATAACTGCGCGTGCATAGTGCCATGTCACTGGAGTATATACTCGGCGGACAGCACACCTAGTATGAAAACCTACCATAATTTAATGAATAAAATCTTGTGATAAATTTCGTAATTAATCATTCCATAGTAAAAACGAAATATAATGATGAAAAAAACGTATAATTTTTTGTTCATTTTTCAGATAAGTTATGGTAGGTTTTCATACTAAGTGTGCTGTCCGCCGCGTATACATTAAAATACCCCCTTCAGGTGGGCGGAGCCGGCAGCGGCAAGAGCTCATTGGTCGGCTGCCTGGCCGCGATCGCCGGGCGGCAACTGCTGTCCATGCAACTGACCGCCGACACGGACGCCTTGGAGCTGTTGGGCAGCTTCGAGCAGACCGCCGCCGCCGACAGCCGCCTGCGCGACTCTGCCCTGGATGTGTTGGCGCTGTGCCAAGATGTGGCCGATGTGGCTGGTGATGAGTGTTTGGATAGGTTGAAAGAGATTGAATATGTTTTGGAGAATGAGTGTGAGAGTGTGGAGGTAGTGTCTGCTTTGGCTAGGGAGCTGATGGAAATGACGCCCGAAGGTGGGTCTTTTTTGCAATTTTTTGCGAAGGGTTCTATTTCTGGTGGGGAACCGCTACTCGTCGGTTGCCGTAAGCATTTTAAATACCGTATTTCCTCGAGTTATCCCCTTGAATCAACCCCCCTCGAAATACCCCCATGTCTGAGCGAGCCAATAAATCATATTCAATCTTGCACTCTCAGACTCCCCAGTGCACCTAACCCTGGACCAACTTCTGTCCGAACATCGCCTATCACAAGACGCCGCCAGCTCGCAGTGCAGCCTGCACTTCGCGTGGGTGGACAGCTGCCTGCTGCGGGCGTACACCGGCGGCGCCTGGCTCCTCATGGAGGACGTGAACACGTGCAGGTGCCAGCCCCGGACCCTGTAAAATGTCCTGGAAATGTAAGATGTCATGCAAAGTGTCTGAAGTCATGTAAAATGCCCTGGAAAATGGCCAACGTGTCTGCCATCTTGCAGGGTATTTTCCATAACTTTGGACACTTTGCATGACATTTGACATTTTCCAGGGCTTTTTACAGTGTCCGGGACTGCCCCCAGTTCGGCAGTGTTGGACAGGTTGAACGCGGCGCTGGAGCCGAACGGCTTGCTCACCATGGCTGAAAGGGGCACCTTGGATGGAAGTGTGCTCCAGGTGCAGCCGCATGATGAATTTAGGTCAGTTTTGGACGATTTTTGGGATTGTAAATATGCGTATTTTAGTGTGAAAAATTTTTCTCCCGGCATCGTATGGTTTCTGAAACAAACCCTGAAATCTAGGTAAAGTAAACCTGTTAAAGTTGATTTACATACATTTACAACCATTTACAAACATTTACATACATTTACAACCTGTACAACACAATTTAGTCCTGCTACAATTTAGTCCAATGGATGACTTAGTTCAAATGTACTGGTTCTGAAATTCTAATTACAATTTTTTAATTCTAATTTCTAATATTTCTAACGTTTGTTTTGACCCGCCGCAGGGTTTTCTTCACTATGAACCCTGCATTCGGGCAGCTGTCGCGCGCCATGCGTAATCGCACCGTGGAAATTGCCATTTTAAATGAGGAAAGTTGGTTCAGAAACTTGGATGACGCTAAAGACGTGCTACTGTGCGAACCAAACTTCTTTGTGAATGGTCGGTATTGGGTGTCGTTTTTTGGAATGTTGCCAATTCAGATCCATTAAAAGTTATGTGGACTTGGTGACAAATAACCCACAGAATAAAATTTGCCTGGTTCGATTAAAGTAGGCTACACGCACTTTCGGCAATTTGAGGTTGTATCGATAAAACTGCGAAATCCCGATTTGACAGGGCATCCCGATATTCCGATGTCCATATTTCTTACCGTACACCACAGTACTACATGTACTACATGTATTTCACTGGCAGTCTGCCAATGATAACTCATGGACGAGACTCTTGTAAAATTGTGAAAACATTGATCGATGGTAGAATATTAGCATTGCATTTCAACAGCAAAATAAACTTTTCCATCATTTTACAACTGCTAGTCATCATTGGCACTCTGCCAACGTGAACTGCGCGTACACAGCATACTCACTCGAGTATATTCGCATTTCTCTACCTTATCCGCATTCACACAGACGGCTACGAGGCTTTGGCCGGCTCGTTCGCCAACCTGTGCGGCAACGGCATGGACTGCGCCGCCGCCGACGAGAACGGCCAATCTGCCGAGTGCCGCCGAGTAAAGAACTACAAATACGAGGCCATTGGGCTGGATGAAATCGTACACTGCGCCGGCGGCGATTTGCCACAGATGTGGTCGTTCAGGAGACTGTTGCAGCCGTTGATTTCCGATTGTGAAACGTGCGTTTTTTTGCCATTAATTTGTGTTGATGATACCTTGTGGTTCGTGTTTAGATCCACGGAAACTGAATAGTGGTTCCCCGCGTAAGTGAACGAGCTTTTTTTGTCGTTATTCGCAAGCTAGTTTATTGAAAGATAAATAACACCTTTATTTGATTTGTGGATAAGTGTGGAAGATTCTCACTATGTTGAATTTCAAATGCAAATTATTGAAAAATTGTTAACGCATCCCCCTAACTATTTCAGTCGATTCAGTGCGTTATTCTGTTAAAAAATGTCTATCTACTGCCGAAAATCAAAATAAAATGCTTTACATTTTGCAGATGGTTGCATGGGCTCAACTTCACAAAGTTTGGTCTGCTGTTCACCGTTTCCAATAATCCGTCAAAGCAATTAGAATTCATCCGCGAAAAGTTACCCAGTGCGTTACTTAGCAGTTTCTGTGGTTGTTTTTTAAATTGAAAAGTTTTTTTTTACACCCAACTAATTTTTTTTAGAAAGCTTGAGGCGGCTGGTCGACGATGCCACTCTCGCAGAGATCCTTGAAAAAATCGCAAACAATAGTTGGTTTTTCGATGTTCTAAAACTTTCACTAGTTTTTCTATTTTGCCAAAATGATGATGCTTTGCAGGGTCGATTTCGCCCGTGTCTGATAAATTTCCACGCGACATCGGTCTCTTGGGACTACGAGAAAGCGATGATATGAATTTGTTGCTGCTGTTCCGTGTTATGGCAAAATTGGTGACATTGTTTGCCGGCGGAAAGGCGGAACCGCACAGCGCCTTGCATTTGTCAAAGAAAGTGGCACAAGGTTCGTTTTATACTGATTTTCTTAATTTTACCGCTATACCTATTTACCGTATTACCTCGAAATACCCCCATGGGGGTTTATTATTTCGCCAGCAAAATCTGAGGGGGGTTAAGTCGAGAGGGGGGTTTAATTATTTCGTCAGAAATTTTCGTAAGGGTCGTAGTACATAGGTAGTAGGTATTTGCGTACCCAAAACAGGTAATAAATGTATCGAAACAGGATATATTTGGACATAAAAGCGTAGATAACACAAACTATACATGTGTAGCTGCAATGCAAATGTACATCGTTCCGAGGGGGGGGGTTCGAGGGGGGTTTATTATTTCCCCAGCCTATTTTGAGGGGGGAATAATTCTAGGTAATACGGTAGTTCTCGTGAGCGTTACGATTCAGTACGGCGGATTTTGAGTGATTTTGCCCCAATTTTTACTCAAAATATCAACAAAAATTTTTTGCCCCTCTCCATTCAGGTTTCAAAATCGATAAATCTTTACTATTTAAATATTTATAATATTTAAATTTAAATGATATTTAAATCAGGGACGTACGCAGGGGGGGGGGGGGCGGGGGGGCGGCCGCCCCCCCCGTTCCCGGGCCGGACAAAAAAATGTGCCAGGAATGGCACTTTGTGAAGCGATTTTGTACCCATTTCGTAAAAATTTTGCGCGCGCAATATACAAATTGTAGGGGGGGGGGGGCGCCGCCCCCCCCCCCGTTCGCTGGGCTCCGTATACAATCCGCCCCCCCCCGCTCAAAAATCCTGCGTACGTCCCTGATTTAAATATTGTCTATTTTCAACCATTTTTAAGCGTACGTATTTCTGAGCGATTTCAACCACTATGTTAGTCCAAAAATGTAGCATACCGTAAATTATTGCGCAGGCAATTTAGAACCGGAGTTATTGGGCGACATTGGGCTCAGCCACGTTTTCGCCCTGGACTCGGCGCTGTCCGAGTTGGCCAGTGACCATTTTGAGTTGACTGAGGAGTGTGATCAGCAGCAGTTGACGGATTTGGGTATCTTGAGGGTGAGTTGATATTTTTTCTGTTCATCTGCCGTTGGCAGGGATCCTATTTAGGTGTCATTTTTATTTTGGCTGACAGGTGAAAAAAAGTGGTGAACATAATAAGTGGACTCTGTGTCTGTAGTCATGTAAGCGTCTAGCCCTGGCAGTAATGTATTTTTATACATCGCGTATACGTGACTAACGGGTAAATATACATGACTGCCGCTGCCGGCGCTACATGACTAGAAGGCTTACATGACTAAAAGAGCCCTGCGTCATTTTTTTCCTAAAGCGAACCCTTAAATATCATTCTGAATTTTTCTGCAAACTTCCATTTGCAGGCAATCGCCGGCCTGTACGACGTTGGAATATTTCTTCAACTAATCCGCTTGGCTCTCCCGCGGACATTAACACCTGCGGACATTGCCGCGATTAAAATGTCCTGGTGTGCAGTGTCCCATAATTTTGTCCGGCACATTTCACCGTCGAAAAAGTGCGGCGCGGCGAGAAAACTTGTTAAAGTGGGCTCAAAGTTGGATAAGTGCTGGAAAGTGAAACCGGCTGAGCAGGAAGCCTATTTTAATGTGAGGGCTAATTCGTTATTGTTTTTGTTTGTTTTTTAAAACCCGGTCATTTTGTCAGATGCTTGGCAACCTGCCAATGGCAAAACCACTCGGAGATTTGAAGTCACTGGAAAAGGTTCAGAGGCTGTTGGAATATGCAGCTGTACTTGGCCGGCAAGTGGATGAGTCGAATTTGGAACTGCACCTCCGGGCATGTAGCGAATTTGTGCCTATACTACTTTCCATTGAAGGTATGTTTTTTATTTTTCAAATTTACTATAGTAGTGAGCGAAACTCATTCCTTACCGAAAAATGCCATATTTTTTGGATTCGCATTAAAAAAATGTCCTCGAAATTCACCAATATTGAATGCTTGAATCGTTTGTTTTCTGATCAGAAATGATAAACTTTTTTGGTTATTTGTTCATTTCGTGTGTGCATTTCTGATTTTATCTGTATTTGATCAGAAAAATCTACCTATTCTCGATATGCGTCATTACCAGACTCAGACAGCTGCGCGCAATCATTGGAACAGCTTTCAAGCTTGATTGTCAAGGAAAATACAATCGAGGCCCCACCGATATCGGCCGTGTGCGGCCAAATGCACGTGGAAACGTTCTTGCGGAACGAACCCTGCAATGACCCTCAAACACTCGAATCAAAACAGAATCTGATCAATGCAATGTTGAAAATGACTGGCAGCGTGCCAAAATCTGTGTTGTTTTGGCTCGGCGCCAAATGGGTGTCCGAAGAGAACAGCCAACTGTGCGCTTATGTGCACTGGCTGTGCGAGCCGTGCGCTGGGTTGAATCAGTTTGAAAGTGATGATGGCTTCACGATACAACTCAAGGTGGAGTTTCCTTTCTGCGTGCCAATTCCGCAAGTGACAAGTGACAAGTAACGCTATACGATTGTTTGTCACTTGACATACCACTTTTAACTTTACTTGTCACTTATCACCGCGAAATGTCCGTACAAAACATGTTCTACGTTTATCAAAACAATTGAATAAAAATTGAATTGTCACCTGTAAATTTTTTTACCACAACCTTCCTGATAAAACGATCACTTTTCTTATCACTCATTTCCACTTCATGTTCAAATTGTCCACCCATCATAACCCCTCTCAGAACGCCATATTCCTGAGCCAAAACCCGTTGCTTCTATCGATGGTGCAAGCGTACGCCATGTGCCTGACCGCCGGCGACAGGGTGCCCTTCGCCCTGTGCAGCCTCCGCGAGCTGGGCCGGCTGCGCACCGGCACCAGTCTGTGCCACGCCGCTGCGTGGAGTGTCGGCCCCCTGGCGGCTGTGATGCCCGATATTGTCGGGTATGTTTTTTTGGTTGGATTAATTTTTGCTATATTATTTTCCGTTTTCGCGTGGGAGTTGTCAATGTTTTTTGCACTGTTGTTCTGGATATTGGGAGCGTTTTTATAATAACTGTCAAAATAAAGGAGTCAAAATAACATACCCAAAGGCGGTCCACCTGCCACAAGCATCTTTAATTTGGGTGGGCCGGCCCAGTCCCTTCTTTTAAAAATTTCGAATCACCAAAGAAAAATTTACGGTAAATATCACTGGACATTTAACATCTTACACAACCTTTTTCATGACATTTTACATGGCGCGTGACTGCCGCCTGTTCCGCGTCCCGTAACCTATCAAACCCCATCCAACCACAAGACCCCTTTCAGTACTCAGCTGCGCGAACTGCTGCACCAGCTGTGCACCAGCCTGCAGCTGTCCGAGTCGATCGACGCCTCCATAGAACAGGAGCTGTCGCTTGCGCATACCGCCCTGGACGGCGCCCGAATGGCCGAGTGCTGCCTGCGGCTGGGCGGCGCCATTGTGGCTGGGTGCGCCCCGCCGCGACGCACCATCGATCCCTTGGTGCAGGCGCAGTGCGGTTTGGCACTGGTCCAGAAGAAGGTTGGGTGGTTATTTGGTGGGGTTGGGAATTGGTTTGGTTTAATTGTGGTTGCGAAAGCGTGTTGAGGGTTACCCGCAATACCTGGGTATTCCGGGTAGTTGTACTTAGATTCACGTTGACTTTTTTCATAGATATTTACGAGTAATTTTGCAACTCTGTACTCCGGCTAAAATACTTTTGTCCAACAGGTTGAAAAAAAATTTTTTTTAATACTTATATTTTGTGCCACCTCACAAATACACAACTGCATCAAAGATACTCAAAATATTAATAAAAAAACAACTAAATTGTTCAAGAAACTGTTATAAAAAACTTTCTAAAAGCGGGTCTTTTCTAATCATCATCATTCTAATTTTAAAATTATGATAATCAACTATTCATACATTTGCAGCTGGAATGGCTCAATTCAGAGGTGGCTTGTTTGAATCGTTTGGCTGAAAATACTGTAGCTGAGGACTTTTTACCCGGGGCGGAAATCGATTCTCTTTCGGAAACGGAAAATTCCACGGAAATGGATACTTCGAAGCAGTCAGAAACCTTGGCAAGCTGCCAAACTTTTAACTGGACTACTTTTATGACTGACAAAACTGACACGTCGTCGACAATTATCTCGGAAAGTGGAGAAACCACAATAAAATCGTGCGGTCCATTCATAAGTTCCGTGTATAATGAACGACAGAAAGTTAAAAAGACTGCGCAGAATTTGAAAGAGAATCAAGTGGGCGGAGTCAGACCGGATGAACCAACGGTTAGTCTGAACTAGGGTTGGCCGATGTTTTTTTTTAACGTTTTTTTTTTAAAAAAACGTTTTTTTTTTTTTAAAAACATGACGTCCGAAATGTTTTTTTTTAAAAAAAAAAACATTTCGGACGTCATGTTTAAAAAAAAAAACGTTTAAAAAAAACATCGGCCAACCCTAGTTATGTGTAACCATATCCACTGAAATGGTTTATTTTTCGAATGCTCGCTGGAATATTTGAATTTTTGAATTTTGTCAGATCACTGGTATAAAAATCGCCGAAAATTTGAAACTTTACAGAGCATATGGCATAAATTTAGACACTTTGCATGACATTTGACCTTCTACAGGGTATGTTACAGCGTCTGACATGAGCACCAAGATAAAAACTGACAATATTTATTTTCAGACCGTTTCACGCACTCAATGGAATCTGCCCTGCTGCCCTACGCGGACATCCTGGCGCCATTTATTCTTGGCGTCGATTTGGCGCGGCTTGGCGCCGCCCTGCTCGAAGCTCAAATAGCTGAATTTTTGATCGAGTCGCCGAAAAATGTCGATCCGCTGATGAAATTGTGTTTGAGTGCGAAGCCAGATGTGAGGGCTTTTTTGTCCGAAAATGATGTTGAAAGTGTGATCGGCGCCGTGGACGACATGCCGCTGAGTGTCAGACAGAAATATCAGTGGGTGTTTTGTTTTCACACCTTTTATTTAGAACACCTAGCGATTTTTTCTTTTTCTTTTTTTCAAAGGCTTTATAAAAACAAACGTTTTGTGAAACGACACAAAAATGGATATTTTTGAAATAAATCACGATTGATAACGCTATTCCATGGCTCCACGGCCATTCTGTGGCTATAAATAATATCACAAAGTACTGGCACTTGTCTGATAACCATATTTGTGAGCATTTGAAAAAATGGTTTTTATTTAAACGTTTAAAAAAAATAAGTGCATAAAAAAAATAAAGTGCCAACCGAAAAAAACGTGCACGCAGAATCGTGCTGTTTTTATCGCTGCGCGCCGACGTGTCCATGCTGTGCTCGGACGGCGTGATGGGCTTCGTGTGCGAGCTGTGGCGCTTGTTGTTCGACGCGGACAAGACAAAAGACGAGCCCTATTTCGAGTATAGAAAACGGGCCCGCAGAGAGAGTGCGACCGAGGTCGTTTTTGAGCGTAATGTTTGTGATGTAAGGTGTAAGTGCGTATGGGAGTTTTTTTCAGTGCCCAAATCTTGGTACTAAAAAAGCCAATTAGCCAGAAAGCCAGAAAAAGCATTCAGTTGTAGATGGCAGAATTTACCAATTTACTGTATCGCAAAGTTGAAAAAAAATTTATCGTTTACCGCTGATTTACCATACCGGTTATCGACAAACCACATTCTCAGTTCACGTGGGCAGCGTGCCAAACATAAGTAACGCACGTTCTTTTGTAGTTCTATGAAAATATACTTTTTGCGTTAATATACTTTTTGCGTTACTTTTTTACATATACGCTGCTTTTTTCATTTTTGTAATGATAAACTTCGGTTTTTTCACGAATGTGTTGCATTTTCAAAAAAAGCAAACAAGCAATTTTCAGGACGACGACACGGAAATGGCCGCTGAAGATCGAGCTGCAATGTCGAATTTGTTTCCACAACCAGAAACTTTTTCAGTGCAAAGCCACTATTCTGAAAATAACCCTAACTATGATGATTTATCCGAAGAGCAAAATATGTGCGATAATAAAAGTGATCATGTGAAAATCGTGGACAAATTGACCTCAGAGGATTTATGTTCCATGTTGGATGCTTTGATGTCTGGGGGTGATAAAAAGCAGCCGGTGGATGGAAATCAATTGTTAGTTGACATTTCTTGTTTATATTTTTTTTTGCATTTTTTCATAAAAAAATATGAATGCTAATAAGCATTCGGTCCGCTGTCTATACCAGCTTGACTCGCTCCAAATACACATCACCTAAATCATGTATACTCACACTGCACCACAGGCTATCATCCGGCAGTATATTATACGCGACGTTATGGCCATGTTTACCAGCGTCGGCAGTTGTCCAATCGCGTGCACACGGCGCCATAGTGTCGGGTCTCTGGCAAGCTGCCAAGATCTTGCATTCGAGTGAAAGTAATGGCGGAGTGGATGCTTTGGATGGCGCCATTGATGTATACACGAAGCCTTTGCCGCCGGCCGAGTTGACCGGGTGCGTCATATATTTATTAAGCTCATTGCAGTTGACATCAGGCATTACCAGGGTTGGC
>OZ038459.1:3264176-3288851 GCA_964036195.1 Sphaerolaimus hirsutus | reverse complement strand
CCCATGGCTCCACAGCCATTATATGGTCATATTTAACATCACAGAGTATTGCCAGTGTCTGATATACCTATATATGTTGACACTAGGTCATATCTGGGAGCTTTTAAAAAAAAACGTTTTTCTATATAAAAACATCGAGTTAAAAAAAACGTTTTTTTTCCAACCCTACACATAACTTATAAATTTCTATCACAGAAAGAATATTTCTACATTTCGATTTTTTTGGAACTTTGCCCATTATCCAAACCACCAAAAAGTACACAAACCAGCAGACGCCAAAAACGCAGAACATCTAGCCAACAGGGTCAATTGTTCATTTCTGTCCCAATGGGACAAACCCCCGCAAGCCTCCACAAGGGTCCCCAGTGTCCCGGAGCAAAGCGCAGAAAAGGACCACATGTCTCCTGCCACGCGCTCGAACTGAAATGATAAAAAGAAGACATTTTTAGGTTGGCAGATGTTTTAAAGTCGACTTTGATGGATAGGAATGTCCATTTGTTGCACTGTGACTAGATTCCAGTGACTGCACAGTTTACACTATGCATGCGGGTTCGCAGTTAGCATAAAAATTAGTAATTTTAAGAAGATATAATTGGATTAATCTGAGAAAATCTCTTTAAAAGAATATCATTGGCCTTACACACACTAGTTTTCACCGTGACCGATGTGAGAACTGAAATGGCGACATGGCGACATCCAGTCTACTCTTTTTGTATGCTAAATGTGTTTTGGTTTTAAAATTTTCACTTTCATTAATTTAAATCCAAATTTAAATAAAATAAAATCATTCAACCGTGATCGTTGATTTGCATTTGAAAACATTTCAGTTTTCACACGAAGTCACGGTGAAACCTAGTGCGTGTAGGCACAATAAATCTCTCTGAAAAATCTTGAAAAAGTGTAAATATAAAAAATATTATTTATTAAAAAAATACAAATCTTCCAGAGTTTCCTTCAAGGCTATTCCCTAAGTCAATTTATTCTGACGCAGTTCAGACTAGGGTTGGAAAAAAAACGTTTTTTTTTAACTCGATGTTTAAACGTTTTTTTAAAAAAAACAACGTTTTTTTTAAAAGCTCCCAGATATGACCTAGTGTCAACATATATAGGTATATCAGACACTGGCAATACTCTGTGATGTTAAATATGACCATATAATGGCTGTGGAGCCATGGGATAGCATTATAAGTGGTGATTTGTGTCAAAAATATCCATTTTTCGTCGACATATCGTTCGTATATCGCCTTATAGTCGAATGTTCATGACTTCAGGTAAAGTTTGGCACGGAATGGTGATCAAACAAGGTTATAAAAGGAGGTTGTTACTTTGGGAGTGAAGTTACACACTGTGGAGGTACATGGAAGCACATTACCTCAATATTATATATTACAGCAACATATGTCGGCTTATTCACCCATGGTAGCACATAGAAATGGATGTTTTGATACTAAAAATGCAACAAAACCAATGAAAACAACCACCAATGTCAATTTGTGTGTGAAATTGCGCGCTTGCGCGCAAAAATTTTGCAAAATACCTAGTGCTTAGTACTAAAAATTTCGGCCGATGTTTTTTAAAAAAAAAAAACATTTCGGACGTCATGTTTTTTAAAAAAAAAAAAACGTTTTTTAAAAAAAAAAAACGTTAAAAAAAAAACATCGGCCAACCCTAGTTCAGACTAACCGTTGGTTCATCCGGTCTGACTCCGCCCACTTGATTCTCTTTCAAATTCTGCGCAGTCTTTTTAACTTTCTGTCGTTCATTATACACGGAACTTATGAATGGACCGCACGATTTTATTGTGGTTTCTCCACTTTCCGAGATAATTGTCGACGACGTGTCAGTTTTGTCAGTCATAAAAGTAGTCCAGTTAAAAGTTTGGCAGCTTGCCAAGGTTTCTGACTGCTTCGAAGTATCCATTTCCGTGGAATTTTCCGTTTCCGAAAGAGAATCGATTTCCGCCCCGGGTAAAAAGTCCTCAGCTACAGTATTTTCAGCCAAACGATTCAAACAAGCCACCTCTGAATTGAGCCATTCCAGCTGCAAATGTATGAATAGTTGATTATCATAATTTTAAAATTAGAATGATGATGATTAGAAAAGACCCGCTTTTAGAAAGTTTTTTATAACAGTTTCTTGAACAATTTAGTTGTTTTTTTATTAATATTTTGAGTATCTTTGATGCAGTTGTGTATTTGTGAGGTGGCACAAAATATAAGTATTAAAAAAAATTTTTTTTCAACCTGTTGGACAAAAGTATTTTAGCCGGAGTACAGAGTTGCAAAATTACTCGTAAATATCTATGAAAAAAGTCAACGTGAATCTAAGTACAACTACCCGGAATACCCAGGTATTGCGGGTAACCCTCAACACGCTTTCGCAACCACAATTAAACCAAACCAATTCCCAACCCCACCAAATAACCACCCAACCTTCTTCTGGACCAGTGCCAAACCGCACTGCGCCTGCACCAAGGGATCGATGGTGCGTCGCGGCGGGGCGCACCCAGCCACAATGGCGCCGCCCAGCCGCAGGCAGCACTCGGCCATTCGGGCGCCGTCCAGGGCGGTATGCGCAAGCGACAGCTCCTGTTCTATGGAGGCGTCGATCGACTCGGACAGCTGCAGGCTGGTGCACAGCTGGTGCAGCAGTTCGCGCAGCTGAGTACTGAAAGGGGTCTTGTGGTTGGATGGGGTTTGATAGGTTACGGGACGCGGAACAGGCGGCAGTCACGCGCCATGTAAAATGTCATGAAAAAGGTTGTGTAAGATGTTAAATGTCCAGTGATATTTACCGTAAATTTTTCTTTGGTGATTCGAAATTTTTAAAAGAAGGGACTGGGCCGGCCCACCCAAATTAAAGATGCTTGTGGCAGGTGGACCGCCTTTGGGTATGTTATTTTGACTCCTTTATTTTGACAGTTATTATAAAAACGCTCCCAATATCCAGAACAACAGTGCAAAAAACATTGACAACTCCCACGCGAAAACGGAAAATAATATAGCAAAAATTAATCCAACCAAAAAAACATACCCGACAATATCGGGCATCACAGCCGCCAGGGGGCCGACACTCCACGCAGCGGCGTGGCACAGACTGGTGCCGGTGCGCAGCCGGCCCAGCTCGCGGAGGCTGCACAGGGCGAAGGGCACCCTGTCGCCGGCGGTCAGGCACATGGCGTACGCTTGCACCATCGATAGAAGCAACGGGTTTTGGCTCAGGAATATGGCGTTCTGAGAGGGGTTATGATGGGTGGACAATTTGAACATGAAGTGGAAATGAGTGATAAGAAAAGTGATCGTTTTATCAGGAAGGTTGTGGTAAAAAAATTTACAGGTGACAATTCAATTTTTATTCAATTGTTTTGATAAACGTAGAACATGTTTTGTACGGACATTTCGCGGTGATAAGTGACAAGTAAAGTTAAAAGTGGTATGTCAAGTGACAAACAATCGTATAGCGTTACTTGTCACTTGTCACTTGCGGAATTGGCACGCAGAAAGGAAACTCCACCTTGAGTTGTATCGTGAAGCCATCATCACTTTCAAACTGATTCAACCCAGCGCACGGCTCGCACAGCCAGTGCACATAAGCGCACAGTTGGCTGTTCTCTTCGGACACCCATTTGGCGCCGAGCCAAAACAACACAGATTTTGGCACGCTGCCAGTCATTTTCAACATTGCATTGATCAGATTCTGTTTTGATTCGAGTGTTTGAGGGTCATTGCAGGGTTCGTTCCGCAAGAACGTTTCCACGTGCATTTGGCCGCACACGGCCGATATCGGTGGGGCCTCGATTGTATTTTCCTTGACAATCAAGCTTGAAAGCTGTTCCAATGATTGCGCGCAGCTGTCTGAGTCTGGTAATGACGCATATCGAGAATAGGTAGATTTTTCTGATCAAATACAGATAAAATCAGAAATGCACACACGAAATGAACAAATAACCAAAAAAGTTTATCATTTCTGATCAGAAAACAAACGATTCAAGCATTCAATATTGGTGAATTTCGAGGACATTTTTTTAATGCGAATCCAAAAAATATGGCATTTTTCGGTAAGGAATGAGTTTCGCTCACTACTATAGTAAATTTGAAAAATAAAAAACATACCTTCAATGGAAAGTAGTATAGGCACAAATTCGCTACATGCCCGGAGGTGCAGTTCCAAATTCGACTCATCCACTTGCCGGCCAAGTACAGCTGCATATTCCAACAGCCTCTGAACCTTTTCCAGTGACTTCAAATCTCCGAGTGGTTTTGCCATTGGCAGGTTGCCAAGCATCTGACAAAATGACCGGGTTTTAAAAAACAAACAAAAACAATAACGAATTAGCCCTCACATTAAAATAGGCTTCCTGCTCAGCCGGTTTCACTTTCCAGCACTTATCCAACTTTGAGCCCACTTTAACAAGTTTTCTCGCCGCGCCGCACTTTTTCGACGGTGAAATGTGCCGGACAAAATTATGGGACACTGCACACCAGGACATTTTAATCGCGGCAATGTCCGCAGGTGTTATTGTCCGCGGGAGAGCCAAGCGGATTAGTTGAAGAAATATTCCAACGTCGTACAGGCCGGCGATTGCCTGCAAATGGAAGTTTGCAGAAAAATTCAGAATGATATTTAAGGGTTCGCTTTAGGAAAAAAATGACGCAGGGCTCTTTTAGTCATGTAAGCCTTCTAGTCATGTAGCGCCGGCAGCGGCAGTCATGTATATTTACCCGTTAGTCACGTATACGCGATGTATAAAAATACATTACTGCCAGGGCTAGACGCTTACATGACTACAGACACAGAGTCCACTTATTATGTTCACCACTTTTTTTCACCTGTCAGCCAAAATAAAAATGACACCTAAATAGGATCCCTGCCAACGGCAGATGAACAGAAAAAATATCAACTCACCCTCAAGATACCCAAATCCGTCAACTGCTGCTGATCACACTCCTCAGTCAACTCAAAATGGTCACTGGCCAACTCGGACAGCGCAGAGTCCACGGCGAAAACGTGGCTGAGCCCAATGTCGCCCAATAACTCCGGTTCTAAATTGCCTACGCAATAAATAAAGGTATGCTACATTTTTGGAGTAACATAGTGGTTGTAAATCGCTCAGAAATACGTACGCTTTAAAATGGTTGAAAATAGACAATATTTAAGTAAAGATTTATCGATTTTGAAAGCTGAATGGAGGGGCAAAATTTTTTGTTGATATTTTGAGTAAAAATTGGGGCAAAATCACTCAAAATCCGCCGTACTGAATCGTAACGCTCACGACAACTACCGTATTACCTAGAATTATCCCCCCCCCTCAAAATGGGCTGGGGAAATAATAAACCCCCCTCGAACCCTCCCCCCTTCGGAACGATGTACGTCACGTACGTAATAAATACGTCATGTATGCAATGTACTTGATGTATATTACTGCTAATTTGCATTGCAGCTACACATGTATAGTTTGTGTTATCTACGCTTTTATGTCCAAATATATCCTGCTTGGATACATTTATTACCTGTTATGGGTACGCAAATGCCTACTATTTACTACGACGAAATTTCTGACGAAATAAAAAAAACCCATGGAGGTATTTCGAGATAATACGGTAAATAGGTATAGCGGTAAAATTAAGAAAATCAGTATAAAAACGAACCTTGTGCCACTTTCTTTGAGAAATGCAAGGCACTGTGCTGTTCTGCCTTTCCGCCGGCAAACAATGTCACCAATTTTGCCATAACACGGAACAGCAGCAACAAATGCATATCATCGCTTTCTCGCAGTCCCAAGAGACCGATGTCGCGCGGAAATTTGTCAGCCATGGGCGAAATCGACCCTGCAAAACATCAGCATTTTTTCAAATTAGAATACCTAGTGAAAGTTTTTGAACATCAAAAAACCAACTATTGTTTGCGATTTTTTCAAGGATCTCTGCGAGAGTGACATCGTCGACCAGCCGCCTCAAGCTTTCTAAAAAAAATTAGTTGGGTATAAAAAAAACTTTTCAATTGAAAAAACAACAACAGAAACTGCTAAGTAACGCACTGGGTAACTTTTCGCAGATAAATTCTAATTGCTTTGACGGATTATTGGAAACGGTGAACAGCAGACCAAACTTTGTGAAGTTGAGCCCATGCAACCACCTGGAAAATGTAAAGCATTTTATTTTTATTTTCGGTAGTAGATAGACATTTTTAACAGATTAACGACTGAATTGACTGAAATAGGGGCGTGTTAATTTTTTTCTCAATAATTTGCATTTGAAATAAAACATAGATAGTGAGAATCTTCCACACTTCAAATCCGATAAAGGTGTTATCTTTCAATAAACTAGCTTGCGAATAACGACAAAAACTCGTTCACTTACGCGGGGATCGCAACCACTATTCAGTTTCCGTGGATCTAAACACGAACCACAAGGTATCATCAACACAAATTGGTGGCAAAAAACGCACGTTTCACAATCGGAAATCAACGGCTGCAACAGTCTCCTGAACGACCACATCTGTGGC
The DNA here is from genome assembly GCA_964036195.1 of Sphaerolaimus hirsutus. Lineage (NCBI taxonomy): Eukaryota > Metazoa > Nematoda > Chromadorea > Monhysterida > Sphaerolaimidae > Sphaerolaimus > Sphaerolaimus hirsutus. The sequence continues at coordinate 3,282,347 of OZ038459.1, read as the reverse complement.
AAATCGCCGCCGGCGCAGTGTACGATTTCATCCAGCCCAATGGCCTCGTATTTGTCGTTCTTCACTCTGCGGTACTCGGCAGATTGGCCGTTCGCGTCGGCGGCGGCGCAGTCCATGCCGTTGCCGCACAGGTTGGCGAACGAGCCGGCCAAAGCCTCGTAGCCGTCTGTGTGAATGCGGATAAGGTAGAGAGAAGCGAATATACTCGAGTGAGTGAGTATACTATGTACGCGCAGTTCACGTTGGCAGAGTACGAATGATGACTAACACAGTTGTAAAATGATGGAAACGTTTTTTTTGTTAATGAAATGGAAATATCTAATGTTCAACCATCGATCAAATTTCGAATCATATTTTTCAAATAATTTCAAATCAAATTACCATTTTATAATTTTACAAGAGATTCATGATTCATGATTCAAGAGACCATCCATGATTCCGTCCATAGCCGTCCTGATTTTTAATCAAACCACGCAAATTTCACTGTGTAGGTTATTTTTACAGTAACTTCACATGACTTTTAATGGATTTGAATTGGCAACATTCCAAAAACACACACAACCAAAACCGACCATTCACAAAGAAGTTTGGTTCGCACAGTAGCACGTCTTTAGCGTCATCCAAGTTTCTGAACCAACTTTCCTCATTCAAAATGGCAATTTCCACGGTGCGATTACGCATGGCGCGCGACAGCTGCCCGAATGCAGGGTTCATAGTGAAGAAAACTCTGCGGCGGGTCAAAACAAACATTAGAAAATGTTAGAAATTAGAATAAAAAAATTGTAATTAGAATTTCAGAACCAGTAAATTTGAACTATCAATTTAAAATGACATAAAATAATTAAAAGTCACCCATTGGACAAATTGTAGCAGGACTAAATTGTATTGTACATGTTTAATGTAAATAAACTTAAACAGGTTAACTTTAGATTTCGGTGTTTGTTTATACGAAGCCGATGCAGAAATTTTTTTACAGTAATATACGCATATTTACAATCCCAAAAATCGTCCAAAACTGACCTAAATTCATCATGCGGCTGCACCTGGAGCACACTTCCGTCCAAGGTGCCCCTCTCAGCCATGGTGAGCAAGCCGTTCGGCTCCAACGCCGCGTTCAACCTGTCCAACACTGCCGAACTGGGGGCAGTCACAAACCCTGTAAAAAGCCCTGGAAAATGTCAAACGTCATGCAAAGTGTCCAAAGTCATGGAAAGTGCCCTGCAAAATGGCAGACGTTGGATATTTTCCAGGGCATTTTACATGACTTTAGACACATTGCATGACATCATACATTTCCAGGACATTTCACAGGGTCCGGGACTGGCACCTGCACGTGTTCACGTCCTCCATGAGGAGCCAGGCGCCGCCGGTGTACGCCCGCAGCAGGCAGCTGTCCACCCACGCGAAGTGCAGGCTGCACTGCGAGCTGGCGGCGTCTTGTGATAGGCGATGTTCGGACAGAAGTTGGTCCAGGGTTAGGTGCACTGGGGAATCTGAGAGTGCAAGATTGAATATGATTGTTTGGCTCGCTCAGACATGGGGGTATTTCGAGGGGGGGGGGTGATTCAACGGTATTTAAAATGCAAACGACGAGTAGCGGTTCCCCACTAAGAATAGAACCCGTCACAAAAAATTGCAAAAAAGACCCACCTTCGGGCGTCATTTCCATCAGCTCCCTAGCCAAAGCAGACACCACCTCCACACTCTCACACTCATTCTCCAAAACATATTCAATCTCTTTCAACCTATCCAAACACTCATCACCAGCCACATCGGCCACATCTTGGCACAGGGCCAACACATCCAGGGCTGAGTCGCGCAGGCGGCTGTCGGCGGCGGCGGTCTGCTCGAAGCTGCCCAACAGCTCCAAGGCGTCCGTGTCGGCGGTCAGTTGCATGCTGAGCAGTTGCCGCCCCGCGATCGCGGCCAGGCAGCCGACCAATGAGCTCTTGCCGCTGCCGGCTCCGCCCACCTGAGCGGTGTATTTATATGTATACTCCAGTAGGGTTCAAACGGAACCACGGTCCCTGTAGATGGTTCGGCGAAGTGGTACCAGTCCCGACACCCCAGTCCCACTCCCGGTTCCGATAAAACAAATATGCCAGTCCCGGTACGATCCCGCAGTCCCGGTCCCGATAAGAAAAATTTGTGGTCCCGGTCCCAGTACCGGCCCGAAAAAGTGGTCCCATTTGAACCCTATACTCCAGTGGCATGACACTCTGCACGCGCAGTGATAAATGTCGCACGTTGGAAGCATGCCAATGATCATTAAAATTTGTGAGTATACCTCTTATATTTTTATATGATGTAGTGACCCAAACGGGAACCCCAAAAATAAATTTATAATACGGTTGTTTGTAAATAATGGAAACAAAAAAACTCAATTCAATTTAGGAAACAGGAAACATTTCAATCCAACGCACCAAAAGGGGTATCCAATTCATTTCCACACATAGCGCCAACAGTTCCAAGCAACGAGATTGGCTGCGTGCCAAACGAAGTTCGCCCGCCAATTCCGCCGCTTCTGCGAGAAAAAGAAGAAGAAGTTTTCTACAACTTTTTCTCAAAATTCAAAAATTTCATTCTGAATTTCCAACCTTTCCTAATGACCAAATTGACTCTATTCAAGGCGGTTCTATCGCTCATTATGAACCTATCGGCCAGCATCCAACTGGCGCTGATTCTCGGCAGCACCGGTGGCGCAGAGAAAACTTCGCTGAACAGCGCGCACACCTGAAATTTGGAGAGAGTTCGAAAACGTCCAAAAAAAAATTTCACAAAAAAATTCCCTAAAATAACCTGCGCCCTATCAGAGTTCGTCCTAAACCGGTGCGCATAGATCACGTCGACACATTCGGCGGGGGTGACACTTTTCCGCCTGACCACCTGCAGCCAGCGGAGGAGATCGCGCAAGTTCAGCTGCCAAGGGGCGCCGTGCACGCCGAGCAAGCGGCTCGACGCCAGCCGGTGCAACTGCGGGGGGGGGGGGGGGGTCGTCTTATTTTCTCACGTGGACAAGGACGTACGCAGGGGGGGGGGGGGGCGGGGCCGTTCCCGGGTCGGACAGAAAAATTTGCCAGAAATGGCACTTTTCTGAGGCGAACTTGTGGGCACTTTAAAAATTTTTTGCGCGCAAGCGCGCAAATCCCCACCCCATTCTTTAATATATCTTTTCAGGTGTCAAATTGCATTAGAAAAGTGTCCAATAGTGCCAAAAGCGAACCGAGTACCATATATAGGCATAAATAGATACCTATATGGTAGACGTTGGCGCCACCGCCGATACTGCCATGGCGCTGGCGCCTACAAATGGCGCCAGCGCCAGGGCTCCATTCCTTTACTATAGGGCCAAATTTTAGTGGGGGGGGCGCCCCCCGTTCGCCGGGCTCCGTATACAATCCACCCCCTCCGCTCAAAAATCCTGCGTACGTCCCTGCACGTGGAAATTGTGACTTGTAAATGGTGAATATGAGTGTTCCAGGGGTCTTTTCTGAAAGTGGATAAGTAACTAGAAGTTTGCGGAATCGACCACAGACAGCCCCGCACTCAGTAAAGTGTCATAATTTGGCAAAGCGTCAATCAAAATAAAATGACTTTTTGTTAACATTTTGCATGATATTTGACAAATTTATATAACGCTTTGCATGATGTTTGACAAATTTAAATAATATTTTGCATGGTGTTTGACACGTAACCTTACATTATATCACAGTGTGAGGGACTGTCCCCTGGATACGGCCCCGCAAATACACTTTCAACAAAATTCCTGCATATCTAACCTTGTCATTAAAATTAACCATCCTGGAAATTTGGCACGTGTCCATTTCTGGCGCCATCGAGCGCAGAATAGCTTCCTGATCCTCTGTATTCAATTCGTTTATGTAGACCACGCTGAACCTAAAAAATGGAGAGAAAAAACTTGTTATCGAATTTGGATGTGAAATGGTGTTTGATTGAATAAGACCACATTTTTAGAAGTAGAATACATACAGGAGGTTTATAGATTATTAGAGATTTAGATTTTAGAGATACGTGTTTCATATTTCAGAAGCATGTGGAAGCACCATGGTCTAGATGTAAATGTTGTTCCAAAATATCATGAATTATTGGCCCTACACCAGGGGTATCTTGAATTTTAACCCTCCGAGTGGTTGGATAGATAGGAAATCGCTCCTCCAGAGGGATAGATAGCTGAAAATTTTTCCGGGGGGGTTTGGGGGGGGGGGTTGTGGTGGTTCGATATATAAGCTTTTTCGGGGCATAGAAGGAAGAAAAGGGAGAAGAATCGCTAAAAGTAGGTGTAAAATAGCTCAAAATGGGTATACAAGAGCATATAGTACTTAAAATAGCTGAAAATAGGCAGTTAGACGCATGAACCAGTGATTTGGAGGTGAAAATCTATATATAGGTATGAAAAATAGCGATTTTGAGTGAAAATTGGGGTATAGTTTCTGAAAAATCGCTCCAGATAGGTAGATAGCTGAGCGATTTGGGGGGGGGGTTTAGGGGGTAGTAGCCCAAAATTCTGCCTCCGGGATAGATAGATAGCTGAGCGGCCTCCGGGATAGATAGATAGCTGGGCGGTTTGGGGGGTGGGTAACCCCCCCCCCCCCAACCCCCCCCCCATTCGAGACCCCTGCCCTACACACACTAGTTTTTACCGTGACTTATGTGAAAACTGAAATGGCGACATGGCGATATTCAGCCCACTCTTATTGTATGCTGTATGTGTTTTCGTTGTCAAATTTCTAAATTTTAACTTTCATTAATTTAAATTCACATTTAAATCAAATTAAATAATTCAACCGTGTTGATTAATCTGCATTTGAAAAAATTTCAGTTTTCCCACGAAGTCACGGTGAAAACTAGTGTGTGTAGGCACAATGGAAGGTCAGACAAAAGTATGCCACAAAAACAATGAAAACGACCTCAACCGTTAATTGTACGGAAATTACATACAAAAAATGTTCACGTACTGACTATTAAAAATCCAATTTTAACTAGATTTTTTTAAACCCAATTTAAAACCGCCACACGCAAACCTATTAATCAAACTTTTGGGCAGCGCCCTCCTACTGCCCCCCTGGTCTCTAGGATTCTGACAGGCGAAAAACCTGGCCTTGGTGCCGCGGGGCCCGTCGGCGACGCTGAACGACTTGCCCAGCTCGGGGATGTAGATGGTGCCGCGGTGGTCCAGGCACGCGTTCAAGCCCTCCAGCACGGGCTGGCTCGCCAGGTTCATCTGAGATGTTGGGGGACTTTTTGAAGGTTTTTTGGATTTTTATGGTTGTTTTTTTGGGCCAACCAGGCTTCCTGTAACGTGTTTTGAACTACCAGCTAAGGCGTAAAATGCGCAGGGGGGTTATATTATGCATTTAAGAAAGCGGGTAATTTTATGGTGAAATACCTATAATCAATTCATTTACATTTTTAGTATACATGATATTTTGCAGGGTACGGTACCCCCTTATAAATTTTTGATTGACCATTTTGAAGTCATCTGGAGAAAATGGCGATTCAAAAGCTAGAAAATTTTTTCAAAAAGCCCAACTCATTAACGGCCGAAATTTTCAAAACTAAGTACGCATAAGCTTTGAATGCACTTGAGTTTAGCGGAATAATGAGTCAGGCAACTACTGTTATTCAGATACCTCAGATAGTTCAAAAATAATTCGTTCCAGCGAACTAAAATGTGGTGTCAAAACATGATTATCAGTTGACTAAATTTCAACAGTAAACTAGTGCGTAAATACAACCACAACGGTACACAGTAACAGCGTGGATGTAAAGCGCGTACCTCATCGAGCAAAATCCAGTGCGCATTCTTGATCGCACTCAAAAGGGGCCCGTCGTTCCAAGCGAAACTCTGTGTGCCGTCGGCGGTGACGCACGGCAAGTCGGTGCCGAACAAGTCGGACAGGTCCTGCACATTTACACGTGTTACAAATGCACAAAATATTGGGAGAGTAAGAAATCGAACATTCCGTGATTTTGGAAATTTAGTGTTTAAAGGGCATTTGGATCGGGATTAGGATCCCAAAATACAGTTTTAGAAAGTGTAATTAAATCTCCCTAAAAGAAGCGAAAAATCGATAATTTATATCGACTCGGTTTTCAATGCATTTTTCGCTTGAGATTGGAGCAGGATTGTTTGGATTGGATTGTAATTTCCCCGGAACTTTTTTTTGTATATTTCCCGACTGGAAAATCCTGACATTTCGCCAAACTCGGCGCCCTTTTGCCGGTTTGAACTCTCAAAAACAGGAAACCCCAAATTACAATAAATTGTAAAACTCAAAAAACTTTTTAGACCGAATGTGTACTGAATAGGGGTGGGGACTTTTACCCCTCATCTGAACCGTAGTAGGTGCCTTCGGCTGGGCAATGAAATGTAGAAAATGGCAAAACTCCCCTCCCAAACGCACGGTCTGGTCGCTCAAATTGAGTCTAGTCAAGGGCACTCTCAACTTCTTTGCCAACTCGACCACCATGGCGCTCTTGCCCTGGCCCGGCGCGCCCTCCAGCAGCACCGGCTTGGAGATTTGTAGGGCGCGTAAAAGGCGCATCGCGTTCGCGCGCACTGACGGGGCGCAGTCGAAAGAAAAAGTGTCAGTTTGGGACGAATGGTCGAGTGACGAATCGGGACCTGTGGTATGTGGACTATGTTTAATGACCGTTGGTTACTTACGCGAGTAGAAGTGTCAAGAAAGTGTAAGTGTGAAAGAAATCACGATTGGTCACAAGTCAAGTGGCAACTTTACGTAATTGTCAGGTCATTTGACATCTAAACACCTTCCCGATCAAGTACGGCCCCCTATTTTTAATTTCACTTCGCACGCCCTATTTCTGGTTGTGGGAGGATTGGGAAGCTAATACGTGTGGGGTATATGCGTGCAACCCCCCACTAGGGTTGGGACGATATGACTTTTCGATATCGATATTCGATATTCGATATTTTTTTCTGAAACTCGATATTCGATATCGATACGATATGGACCCTCGATATCGATATTCGATATTAAAAAATGCTCGATATTCGATATCGATATTTCGATATTTTCGATATTTTGCTTTTGGTATAGCAGGGCATATCTCATTTGGCATATTGCATTTCCATTTGATCACAAACCCAACTGATCATCTCTACTGAAAAGTAGATGATACAAATTTAAATGGCACACAATGATCAAAATGAGAAAATGATTTTAAAATGTGACAGATGTGGTAAGGAAAAAGTGCCAGACCCATTTATAGGTGCCATGCCATGGTGCCATTGATGTTTCCATGGTGTAAGTAGTTATTAAACATACATATACTCTTATGTGAACATCTGAGAGAGAATTTGCACAAGATTTGATGCTACCGCCAGTGCTGAAACAAAAATACCTGTCATGTGAGAACAAAGTGCGCTCTTGCGCGCAAAATTTGTTAAAAATGCTTATGAAATCGCCTTCTAATAGTGCCATTCCTGGCTTATTTGAAGTCAGGCCCAGGGAGTATAGAATATCCAAAATATCGAAAAAATGGTCGATATTCGATATCGATATTCGATATTTTTACAAAATTTTCGATATCGATATTCGATATTTGATATGAAAAAATAGTCGATATCCGATATTCGATATTCGATACGATATATCGTCCCAACCCTACCCCCCACTACCCCTCATGAATAAATGGGGCAGCGGTAGGGTTCAAACGATATGACTTTTCGATATCGATATTCGATATTTTTCCAAAATTTTCGATATCGATATTCGATATTTTTTTCTGATACTCGATATTCGATATCGATACGATATGGAACCTCGATATCGATATTCGATATTGAAAAATGGCGAATATTCGATATTTCGATGTTTTCGATATTGCGATATGCTTTTGGTATAGCAACGCATATTTCAAATGGCATATTGTATTTTCATGTGGTTGCACACATGTTTAATCATCTCTTTACTGAAATTTGAATGGTGCAAGTGATTTTAACAAGTTTTACATCACTCAATGTAGAAAATAGAAGAAAAACATGATGAATCAAAGTGTAACAGACAAATAACAATTGGTAGATATTACAGTTCATCCTAACCTGATTGCTCAAGGGTATGTTGCAAAAAAAAGTATATCAGCGTTTTCTGGCTTCAAATTTAGCACTCCAACAACAATGACATTACAAATACTGTACTTTTACTCATCAAATACAATACTATAAGCACATCAGATCAACCATCAACATCTCAAAATGAAAATGAAAAGTAAATTTGGGGACACAATACAGGTTCGATATATCGAAAAAATGGTCGATATTCGATGTTTTTTCAAAATTTTTGATATCGATACTCGATATTTGATATTTTTCAAAATTTTCGATATCGATATTCGATATTAAAAAATGGTCGATATCCGATATTCGATACGATATATCGTTTGAACCCTAGGCAGCGGCGACTCACTATAGAGGAGGTCGCCTTATATGTGTAAAAAAATTGCGGCGTTTTCACTGTCCGACACAGGTCCGGCCCCCAGTTTATTTATTACGCTACAGCTTGAAAAAGGGGCGTCAGGCGCCGATAACGCCACAGGAAATAGGTGCCATGGCGCGGCAGCACTTGGCTACCTCAAATGGCGCCAGTGCCATGGCGCCACTCCGTGACTAACATTCCATAAACACCCACCCCCTAAGCAGCAGACAAGAAAAAGAACTTTTGCAAATTTTTAAATGCATTTTTTGCTTTTATTTTTTACACACTTCACATGCTGGTTGACAATGTTTTTAAGAGGGGGGTGTAAGGTTCCAAGCTGCATAAAAAACTTTACCTCAAAAACGCCTCCATTAGAAAATTTACTTGGGGTGAACTTTATGATGTCAAAATTACACCATCACAGGAACAAAAATTGTCAAAATTTACAATTTTAAATAAACCCCAAATAAATTTTCTAATGGAAGCATTTTTGGGGTATAGTTCTTTACGCAACTTGACACCTTAAACATTCCTCTATAAAACACCCTAAACCAGCGTGTCAGGTTTGTCACAAAATAAAAGCGAAACGTGCCTTTTAAAATTTAGGGTTTGGGACAGGGAATAAATATTGAGGTGTTGGGATTAGTGAAGGAATAGCGCCATGGCACTGGCGCCATTTGAGAAGGTCATTAGCGCTTAGCGTCACTTTTATGTGGCGTTATTGGCGCCTAACGCCCGATTTTGAAGCCGTAGTGTAAGAAATAAACTGGGGGCCGGACCTGTGCGGGACAGTGAAAATGCCGCAAAATTTTTTCACATATACAGCGACCCACACTATAGTGAGTCGCCGCTGCCCCATTTATTCATGAGAGGTAGTGGGGGGTAGCACCTATATACCCCACAAGTACTATCTTTCCACCCCTCCCACTAGGGTTGGGACGATATATCGTATCGAATATCGGATATCGACTATTTTTTCATATCGAATATCGAATATCGATATCGAAAATTTTGAAAAAATATCGAATATCGATATCGAATATCGACCATTTTTTCGATATTTTCGATATTCTATACTCCCTGGGCCTGACTTCAAATAAGCCAGGAATGGCACTATTAGAAGGCGATTTCATAAGCAATTTTAACAAATTTTGCGCGCAAGCGCGCACTTTGTTCTCACATGACAGGAATTTTTGTTTCAGCACTTGCGGCAGCATCAAATCTTGTGCAAATGCTCTCTCAGATCTTCACATAAGAGTATATGTATGTTTAATAGCTACTTACACCATGGAAACATCAATGGCACCATGGCATGGCACCTATAAATGGGGCTGGCATCTTTTCCTTACCACATCTGTCACATTTTTCAATCATTTTCTTTTTTTGATCATTGTGTGCATTTAAATTTGTATCATCTACTTTTCAGAAAAGATGATCAGTTGGGTTTGTGATGAAATGGAAATGCAATATGGAAATGCAATATGCCAAATGAGATATGCCCTGCCATACCAAAACGAAAATATCAAAATATCGAAAATATCGAAATATCGATATCGAATATCGAGCATTTTTCAATATCGAATATCGAATATCGATATCGAGGGTCCATATCGTATCGATATCGAATATCGAGTTTCAGAAAAAAATATCGAATATCGATATCGGAAAGTCATATCGTCCCAACCCTACCTCCCACAACCGTAGATAGGGCATGGAAAGTGAATATAAAAATAGGGGGCCAGACTTGATCGGGAAGGTGTTTACTTACTTTACTTACCTCTCCGCCACTTAACTACATACCCCAATAAGTAAAAATAAGTGGAGAACAAAATTTTGTCGCTCTACGAAGTTACTTAAGTAATTAGCTCCAGAACCGCGTAGAATTAACCACCAACATTCTTTTTCCAACGTAAAGTGCCCAAATCCAAAGTGCTCCTCAGTATCGGTCACTCGAGCGGGTGGTTCAAGTATGGCGGTGACATCATTTGGCTCCATGCCAAGTCGATTGGCCAAAAACGACAGCGACTCCTGTTTGGCAGCGTCGGCCATGGCGCTGCCGTGCTCGCCGCCGGCCGACATGTTGGTCACTGCGGAGGGTGTGGTAAATTTATGTTTTTATCGCTGCACACACTAGTTTACTATCAATGAAAATTTACCTAGTAAACTCATAAATCTGCCTTGAACGCATTTGAGTTAACTGGAAAGAGCTATTTTTACTCTCCGTCAACTGTAATTGATGAACACCTAATTTAGATTAATGAGTTTGCAAAATTTTAGATTACTGGCAGATAACTAGTAATTCGTGTGCGCTTCACCATTTATTCGAGAGAAAAAACACAGATATTTTTAAAGTTTCAAATTTATCCGACCTAATGCATCGAGCAGCACCACACAGGCGCCGTGGAGCAGCGCCGCATTCGTGTCCAGTTTGCGCGGCGCTTGTTCGTTCACAAAGTGCGTCCACGCCAGGATGTCCCGGATTGTGAAGGCGCATCTAAATTGGGCATCATTGTGAACACACACACACACCAATGTTTGAGGGGGTGGGGTTTGAGGGAGGGGGTTGAGGGAGGGGGTTGAGGGGGGCTGGTCGGGGGTTCAACGGGTGAGTTTCGAACTCACACTTTCACTGGAATTTCAAGCATTGAAAAACTATTTACATCGCCACAACGCATCTCGAACGGGGGTGTGTCGGTGCACAAGTAGCAAAAGTAGTAGAAGGGCGCCATTCCATCACTAATCATCTGTATATTCACAGGGGTTCACTGTATGGGGTTTTTTAAGCTTTAGAAGAAAAAAACGGAGAAAAATCGCTACATACATATGTAGATAGCTGGAGCGTTTGGGGGGTAACCCACACCCCTTCCAACCCCCATACTGAACCCCTGCAGTGCCCATGAAGACCCGGTGCTCAATGATGGTGGCCGTACCTAAGCACCGGGTCTACATTGGCACCGGACATTGTTACCTGTGCACCGGGTTTACTTGTGCACTGGTCCCGCGCCATCTCGAACACCTCACCTAATGCGAGTGCCAAATTTGTGCATGAACCACAACGCAAAGTCTACCATCGTATCAGCGATTTTGTCTCCTCCAGCGGCGCTGGTGCATTCTTGTGACAAACTTGCGCCGATCACCCGCAGAAGGTCGCTTTTGGTGCATTCCGCCGGACACCAGATCGATGTGAACCGGTTACGCAGCGCGCGGGAAAGCTGGTTTCGGTGGTTGGGTTGGGTGGTTTAACGGTACGGTACGGAATACGGTAAATTTTGCAGTCAACACGGTAGGGTACGGCAGATACTGCACCCATATTTCAGCACTTTACAGCTCACATTTGACACTTTTTCAAGTGATAGGTAAACTTTTTGCGAATGGTCACGTGATAAATCTATTCTTCTATTGAGAAATTATCACTCAAAACTATTATCACTGAAATTATCACTTATAACACAAAAGTTTACTTATCATTCGGCAAGGTGCCAGATTGGTATCGTCAAACAGACCTCCTTTTTGCCGAAATCTCCACCGGGGTTCATCGTAGCCATTAGCTGAAAGCCATCTTTTGCTATCAAAGTGTACTGCTGGCCCTCGTCTCCTGAAAGAACGGATTGTTTTGCCATTTTTTTGTTATTTAGTTGACATTATTTGGCATTCAGTTGACAAAACTTCGTGATGTCAACTAGATAGCGGGGGCCCTACAACCCCATCCACTCACCCTTTCCAAACACCTCATTCGTGAGCACGATGCGTCTGTCCTGCTCGAGCAGGGGGTTGAGCCGCTCCAGCACCGAGTCGCCGGCCAGGGCGATCTCGTCGATGAGCACCGGGGCGCCGTCGCGCACGCACCGCACCACCGGGCCCGCGCTCCACTCGAACAGCGCCCCAGTGTCCGATGCGCACCGCTGCGAGGGGTGCAGTTGTGGCGTGTGTGGGAGTCTGGGGGTGGACACAGGGGGGTGGTGGCCGGGGGTGAACCCCTCCAAATCAGCCAGCTATGTGTCTATTCCTCGGAGGCCACTCAGCTATCTATCCCGAGGCAACATTTCTGGGTGTGTTTACCTGATTCAATGAGCTAATTTGGGATGGATCGAATCTAATTTGATAATGGATCAAATTTTGAGCGATTTTAGGCCACCAATTTTCACCCAAAGTCGGTGATTTTTGCCAAATTTCACTTTCAAAATAGCTTTTTTTCGCCCAAACGTAATTAATTGCCAGTTTTTAGCTATTTTAAACCCATTTTGGCTATTTCTAACACATTGTAGCTATTTTGTTCATTTTTGGCCATCTATTCTTTGAAAAAGCCTAAATATTTTGGCCCCATCACACTGCCACAGCGACACAAGTCAAAATAATACAAAAAAATCACAACCAAAACAGGCCCACAAAAACCAAAACGCACATTCTGCACCGGTCTGAGCCTGCCCAAAAAGTCCGCCGCCTCAGTACTGAAATGGCAGTTGACAATTGTCAACTCATTATTATCACCAGTGGCTTTGGTCAACATCTGGCACATGGTGGTCTTGCCGCCGCCCGTCTCGCCCACCAGCAAACAGGGCTCGTCGTGAGCGAGGGCTTGCCCAGCCAGGATGGCCGTGCGCAGCGCGCTACCCGTCCACACGAAGTGCGAGAAGCCTGAGTGCAGTGAGTTGACATGTGGGTTTAGGTGTGGAGAACGGGGCAAGCGGTCAAGCGACGGGTAAACGATGCGTTTTAATTATAGTTACTTACGCGTGACGTAGATTTGCGAATGATTTCTCACAAGAGCACAGAAGCAATTTGCTCTACTAATTTTTTCTCCTAAATTTACAACGAATGATTTTACATTTTACTTAACCACTTGTGAAATTGACACCCGGTGAACAAGAGAAAAAGCTTTCGACCCACCGTCGATTTTCTGATCGATTTTCATAGTCAAGTATGGCGAGTCGACACCGAATATCTTCAGAGGGTCGACGGATCGACGGAAATGTTTTTGCAAGATTTCTATCACGGTTTTTTCGTCGTCGGCGCGACGGCACCGCCCTCCGAGCAGCATGAATCCTGTGAGAGAGGGAATTTTTGCAACAAATTGCACAAAATCCCGCACCCTGTAAAGTGTGAAATGTCAGGTAAAATGTCAAAAAAGTGTTATTGCTCAGATTTGCATGACAATTGACATTTTGCCCGACACTTTGCATGACGATTGACAGATTTGTATTGACGACGCTTGTCATTACATTTGACTGTACACTTTACAGGGCTTGGGACTGGCACCATTCAGCTCACCACCCAAAATGTTAGAAATCTGACATGTTTATGTGATGAACGTGTCATGTAAAATGTGAATGTCCGGTGAAATTTTTTCTCGCCTTTTACAGGGAATTCTACATTTATCATTTTTACCTCTGCTGCCCAATTTTTAATTGTAGATTGATTTTGGCTGGTGAAGCACCTGTGCTACAAAAGCGCAAAATTTTGGGCCGTAAAGTGTTTTGAATATTTTGACAGGGTAGAAGGTATTTGAAACTTTATTAAGCACTTAAAACTATTTTTGAAATTGTGTCAGACATCTGAAAAAGCACTCGACAGGGTGATAAATTGGTCTGCGAAAATATTCATCGAAAAAAGCTAAAAACTGCAAAATACCTTGATCAGCCAAAAACTGGTCCCAATCTGCAAACGCATCGCAAGGGGCGGCCTTGACGTATCTGTGGGCCCATCTGAACAGGTCGCGCAGCGTCATGTAGCTTTCCTTGCCGGCGAACACCCCCGCGCCGCTGCGCTGCACCTGCGACACGGTGGATTCCAGTGGAGAATGAGTTGATTAAAATCACTTCGCGGCGATTTCCACATTGAAATTTAATTTTACGTAAATTCACTCGGATGCGATTTCTGGACAACATTTTTCGCCACAATCAGCATTGCAGAATCTCTGGACGATTTATAATTTAAAACTATCAAACTATGATTCATATTTATATTTTTCCGAACTTTCCAGAGAGATTTAATTACCGTATTACCTCGAATTATCCCCCCCTCGAAATACCCCGAATGATGTACGTCATGTACATAATAAATACGTCATGTACGCAATGTACATGATGTATATTACTGTTAATTTGCATTGCAGCTACACATAGACTAGTTTGTGTAGCTATCTACGTTTTTATGTACAAATATATCCTGTTTGGACACATTTATTACCTATTTTGGGTACGCAAATGCCTACTATTTACTACTATCCTTACGAAAATTTCTGACGAAATAATAACCCCCCCCTCGAATAAACCGCCCTCAAATTTTGCTGGCGAAAAAATAAACCCCCATGGGGGTATTTCGAGGTAATACGGTAATTGTTTTGGGAGATTTTTGAGATTTTCAAAAATATCAGAAAATACAATTTTTTACAATTCAGAAAAATAATCTGATTTTCAATGCTAACAACAATGTTCACAGTGAAAACCTCACCTGAAGGTCGTGCATAGTGTCGACCATTTTGCGCGCGTACGATCCCGGCAGCTTGCATCTGCGAAAATATGATAATCACATAATGGCGCACAGTAAACTGGAGAAAAAATTTTCAGTGTCCGAACAGTTTTTGGACATGGGATTACAAAGCGGTTGAAAAATATATCGAACAGTAAAATTTGAGTTCCTTTGAAATCTCTCGGAACGCTACGCAACCTAATTAACTGACACCAGTAAACTCAAAATTGACGTATTTGAAGTTTAGAATTTTCAGGTTACGGGGGTAAGTAAATTAGCGCGCACAGTGACTTCCCTGGTGGACTTCCCTTTATTCCAAAAATCGTATCAAGGAACACCATTTCCTTCGAATGAAGAAAAAAATAAGGAAATAAGAACTGAACGAACCTCTTTTCCAAAATAATGCTCAACTCTTGGGGCGGCAGTTCATCAAACTGCATCCTCACAAATCGATTGCTAAAAGCCCTGGACAATCTTTTCCTGCCACCGTAAAGTGCCCCAGCACCCGCTGGATTTTGAGTGGCGACTATAACAAACCCATGTGCAGCCTTGACTGTCTCCTGCGAAGGGATTTTTTACATTGTTGTTTTTTTGTATTGTCATGTCTGTTTGTATTAACACACATCTTATTTTGCGATCTCCATTAAAGAGAAAGAGTGCAAAATTTGCACTGCAGCAGGCGGGAATCGAACCCGCGCCTCTCGTAATAGAACACGAGTGTCCCACAACCGCTGGGCAACAGCGATGGCTGGGTTCTAGTCACTATTGGTGTATCTAAATTGTGACAATACACCTAGTCAAAGATCGAACCAGGGCCGCCTCCCAGGGCGAGACCAGAAAGTGACCGGAAAATGTGACTTTTTCAACGTCAGCGTAAAAATATTTGCGCGGAAGCGCGCATTCTTCACCAGACAAGATTTATTTTCATCAGATTTGCTCCATGTGACCGCAAATCGTTATAAATACACTCAATATTGTGCTTTTTGCTGTTTTGTATGTATATTTACATACATATACAGCGTTTCATGGCGCTGGCGCCAACGCCAATCGCGCCATGGCGGCGCGTATACTAATGACGCCAGCGCCATGGCGCCATTCCGCCACTATGTGGCTAAAATTTTAGGGGGGGGGGCTCGCCGGCCTCAGTAAACAAGCAGCCCCCCCCGCTCAAAAATCCTGGATACGTCCCTGGCTCGAACATTTTACCTGAGTCTCTCCGATGAACAGCTCCCTGTTGTCGTCGAGCAGCCGGTTCAGGGCCTCCAGCACCTCGCTCGGCGCCAGGTTCAGCTCGTCCAGGATCACCCAGTGCCCTTGGCGCATCGCCGTCACCAGCGGACCTGCGTGCGGTGCGGTAAACGGTACGGTAGATATGTAATTTTGCGGTAAAGTGTATGAGCGAAAACTGGGTCGAAATTTCTCAAAAAACGCTCGAGATAGGCAGATAGCTGGCCGATTTGGGGGATAGATAGCCAGAAAATTTGTCTCCGGGGTAGATAGATAGCGGAGCGACCCCCGGGATAGATAGATAGCTGGAGGATTTGGGGGGCAGCCCACACCAGCCCCCCTTCTAGGAGACCCCTGGGTTGCACATGCCCCAATAAGTATTTTTCGGTATTGCGGCACGTGCATTTGAAAATAATTCCGCAACCCGACAATTAAAATCTCAACTGAAAGCAGTTGACAACCGGCGTCAACCAGTTGACACTTCACCAATCTGCCACCCACCAACCTTCCACAAACATCAGCTTTCCAGTGTGCGGGTCCGCGCTGTACTGCCCCACGTACTCCTGAATGTCGGTGTGCTCGTGGTTGTTGATGCGGACGACCGCGTTGCCGGTGACGTCGGCCAGGTGGTAGACCAGGCTCGTCTTGCCCACGCTTGTCTCGCCCTCCAACAGCACCGGGTAGGTTCTGCGAAGGTGCGGGGTAGGGTTCAAACGGAACTGACTTTTCGGGATCGGGATCAGTTTTTTTGAGTTCTCGGGATCGGGATTGGGATTTGAAAAATTTCCGGATCGGGATTGGGATATTAAAACTTTAGGGATCGGGATCGGGTTTACGATTTTGAAATTTCGGGATCGGGATTGGGTCATCGGGATCGGGGCCGCAAAATCTTGAAATATTTCATTCATTCGGGATTGGGAAAAATTGTGCACCAAATCAGCCCATAGTAATGTTACCATAGGAATATTTTTCTTTTTCATTCAGATGAGACACGGTAACTTCCACTGTAGAACGTGCAATTATTCCGCAAATATAAGCGAAAAAAATAAAATAAAAAACCTAGCAGCCAGTGCGCGCGCGACACTCCTCAAGTTTCCTCGAACTGTTTTGGTCAAAACGAAATCGTCACTTGAATCTTCGCTGATTGGCTGTCTACCTTTCATTAGCCAATAGCCCTCGACGCACACGGAAGGGAAGTCGGAAGGGGGCGGAGCCTGATAAAAAGATGTGGCCTATATGGAGATTATTTAAGAAGGAGTTTTTTTGTAAAAACATTTTCTCAATAATATATGGACTGGATCTGAAAAGTGCACACATTACTGGCGTGGGATAACTTATATTTAATGACAATTTGAAATTGAAAAAAAATTTTGACATCGGGTGGGCGCGCCAGCGCCATCCCTCGCTGCCGAGGGAGGGCGCAAGCGACCCACCCATAATATGGTCGGACACACCAAAATGCGGAAATCGCAAATTTAAAATCGCAATAACTTCGGAACGCAATGCGCTAGTGCAGAACCGACTGCACCATTAAAAAGCCCGTGTCGAAAAGTACCACCATGCAAATTATCAGATCCAACGGTTGAGTTCGAAGGAAGTTATTACGGATTTTCTTTTTCAAGTAGTGTTGTTGTTGTTCTTGTTGTTCTTCTTGTTCTCCCGACAATCTTCAAACTGCAATAACTTCCTTGAAACACGACCGATTTTCATGGTTGATGGCTCATATGAAAGAGCATATGATGCCATTTCTTATTTTCGGGAATTGTTTTCACAGGCTCCGCCCACTTTGGGACGGTATCTGTTTGAAATTTTCAAACCTCAATAAATTTAAAATTTGAATACAAATGCAGCAATAAAAAAATTTGTTGATGTGCGCCATGACTAGAGCTTTCAAATGAGCCAATTTTTGGCGATTTTGGTTGAGATTTACAAAAGTTATTCAAGTTTGCTTGTTTTGTGTAAAATGCGCAAACATGCCTGAACTACTGCTTGATGTGATACTGAGCATGTGACCTTG
>OZ038459.1:3173520-3263976 GCA_964036195.1 Sphaerolaimus hirsutus | reverse complement strand
GTTTGAAGTGCTATAACTTTTGATCGGAGAGAGATATCGAACTCATTTTTGTTTCATTGGGTTTCTCTCGATCAGGAGAATAGGATAGCATGTTCAAAAAGCAAAACTTTTGCGGAAATTTTGCATTTCGAAATCGGGCTAAATCGATATATAAACAAATGTGTATCTCCGAATTGACCTCAGAAATGAACTCCGAATTGACCTCAGAAATGAACATTTGCGATCATTTTAACATTTTAATGACTAAAATCGGTTCACAAATGACCGAGCTATTGATGTTCAAAGTTTGCATGTTCTTGGCGACACCCAAAAAAACGCAAATTACAGTGTTTTTATAGACCCCCCGTATCTCCGGTCTGGGGGGTCGTAGAAAAAATTCGTCGGACTTGATTCTAGCCCCCGACCTGAAACCATAACATATCCAAATTTCAACATTTTTCGCCAAGCGGTTCCCGAGTTATTAACGCGTGCTGACCGGCTGACCCCCCCCCCAAAATGCTAACCCCAAAATCCGCTATGCCCCCGGGGTGCTATAAAATTGTGTAATACCCCAGGTGTTATGCACGGGCGGGTGCTATAAACGGAGAAATACGGTAATGGTTCAATGATGGAAAAATATTTACCTCCATTGTTTTTGTAAAACTCCATGCCAGTATCACCGTGATCCATCATGGTGACCACCTCCAATCTGTCATGCTTATATCGCCATTAGTGTTATGAAAAATAATGATTGCAGATTGCAGATCATTAAGTTGGAATTACAGCTCAGCGGCGTTTGACGTGAAATGATTACGTCGTAAAATTGATTACATCAAAATGGACAAAGGTACAGCATTGAAATTTCAGAATTAGATAGTTCTAGTAATTGGGTGTAATGTCCCAAAAAAAATTTATAAAATAATCATTATTTAAGTAGTTATTAATTTACCGTCAAAATTTTTTGATGACGGAAAATGTTTGACGTGAAATGTTGACGTAGAATGTGTAAATTTCGACGGTAAATTAATAACTACTTAAATAATGATTATTTGATAAATTTGTTTGGGACATTATACACAATTACTAGAACTATCTAATTCTGAAATTTCAATGCTGTACCTTTGTCCATTTTGATGTAATCAATTTTACAACGTAATCATTTCACGTCAAACGCCGCTGAGCTGTAATTCCAGCTTTAGAGGAGAGTTATAAGCATTAGAAATGTTTTTTGTTGTTTATTGGAAAATTTCCACTGACAATGAAAATTTTTTTTTGGGATCTCTATAGCTCCAGCGATTTTTCTCACAAAATGGAACTTTTCACTTGACCTAATCATTTTAACACAACAAAAAATAGGGGTGTGGATGCGCGGTTACGCGTCGTGAGGTGTCTTCACGCGGACACTTCCCGACGCTTCACCAAGCACGCTAGCATTTCCACAAGCACCACAAAAACTTGCGTGAAGCCACTTCACGCTTTTTAATATGGCGCTGGCATGCAAATGTATATTTAAATGAAGCATGTGGAAGCGCCAGTGCCGTGAGTAACGATGGCAAAAAAAGATTCAAAAATTCGAAAATATTTTCAAATTTCGGGGGGGTATTTCGAGGGGGGGGGGGGGGTTTATTTAGGGGGGGGGGGGGGATAATTCGAGGTAATACGGTATACCGTATTACCTCGAATTATCCCCCCCCCCTTGAATAAACCCCCCCCCCCCCGAAATACCCCCCCTAAATTTCGGCTGAGGAAATAATAAACCCCCCCCCCCTCGAAATACCCCCCCTAAAATTGAGTGTAGCGTGAACGTACATGACAAATACTGCAGTTTGTGATCTGTATCTGTACAATGCAGAACACACGTTAAAACTGATGATTAAGTGACGTTAGGGAAGGGTTTTTGTGTATATACAGTAATATATGCCTACAAACACATATAAATCTATGTGATTGTTCGATTTTTCTACGTCTGCGTATGGGGAATTTCCTATAATTTCTGGCGAAATAATAGACCCCCCCCTCGAATAAACCCCCCCTCGAATTATCCCCCCCTCAAATTTTGCTGGTGAAATAATAAACCCCCTGGGGGTATTTCGAGGTAATACGGTAGAAATTAGACATTGCCATGCCAGTATTTTTCACAACACTAAACCAAGAGCCAAACACCATAGTACAGTGTTGCTCATCAAATGGGAAATCATATACATCTAGTGGGCATTGTACTTGACTAATTGCCAGCCTGTGCAATGATGAAATCGATTTGGGTAAAATTTCAGAGCATGTGTCCAAGATTTCAACCATGATGGTAGGACATTTTTTTGTATGAAGTTGGCCAAGCGCAAATTTTAGGTATATACGAGAGAACTGATTCACGGGTAACCAGATAAACACACTAAGAGCATTAAACATAAATATGTGCCTAGCTGCACTAAATGTTACAGAAACATATTTCCCATAGTACAAGATTTGGGACTGAAACAACTTGGTGAAAACATTAGTGACAAAATCTGGCATGACCATTTATTTTTAGACAAACAACACTCTAGAATTCTGTTTTGCGCCACCAATTTCCCACCAACCAAGACATCTTGCAGTGGCCAGTTGCATTTAGTTCAACATAGATGAAATTCATTCTGGAGTCCACTGGACTTTCTGTTTTGGCACTGCAGAATATTGGGGAAAAACTTCGTAATAATAAATGGGCATTTTATTGGCGAGAACTCGGCCGTAAAGTAAACCTGGCCGTAAAGTAAATCCGGCCGTAAGGCATAGTTGTACAAACGTATTTACGTTTACTCGATAAATACGTATACTCGAGTGCTGCGTAAATACGTTTACATTTCCTCCCGAAAAAATACCGGTACTCAGTTACTCGCGTACTTTTTGAAAGTACGCGAGTACAGAAAACGAGTATTTACAGATATTTACGTTTACTCACCTTTTACACAGCGTAAAAGTAGAAAAAATTTTACTTTAACTTCTGTATTCAGGTGCGACTAAAAATAAAATACTTTACGTTTACGTTTACTTTGAAAAAAGTTCAGTACTTTAAACAACTCTGCCGTAACGATGCCCGGCCTAAAGTAGCACCTTCTACTTTACGGCCGGGTTTACTTTACGGCCGGACCATCCCCCATTTTATTTACCACCCAACAATTTGTTCACCTCTCATACAACACAATGTCTGGCATCCACAAGTCACTCTGAGGAAGCAAGAGTTCAGTCAAGCCACCAAAGAGGTTTGGGTCCCAAGTCACCAAATGATTCTGCCACTCCTGTAAATAATTTTAATTGAAAAATGTAGCAAAGCAGTTGTAGGTAATAAACCAGGTACATAAAATACTAGGAAAACATAGGATCAACATATACAAAGAATTGGCCCCAGAATTGACAGGAACCAATTTTTTTTATAGGTCCATTTTAGTTAAAAACTACTACATACAGAATCTAGTATTTAGTTAGTTCAGTGTGTTAGAATCATAATTTTTAAACATACCAAGCCAAATTTGTAATTAATGATGATGATCTCTGTTCGCTCAGTCTGAAAGTACCAAAAATGTTATTGCATGACAGAATGGAAGCTGGGATTGTAAGTTTGCAGGACATACAGGGCTCATACAGATACAAAAAAATGGTAATTCAATGCCATTATTTCCATCATTTGTCCTCAATTTCATTACTTGTCCATGTGTTATTTTACCACCCGCAAAAAATGCAAGGAAACTTTGTTATCATCTTGAGCAATTTGAACACATCTTGAACCATTAATATGCCCTACAACACACTAGTTGACAATAACACCAAATATAAGTATAGGCTTTGTAAATACCATGTAGGCGGATTGACACTTCTTGTGCATTTGTAATCTGTCACGACTGAATTTGTTGTTTCACCTTTTATTCGTCATTATGCTGTAAAAATCCTACTTAAGCATTGATAGATAACTGGTGCATTAGGGTGTAGTCCATGCAACTTGTTTTCTCCCCATGAAAAGTCCCAAGAGATACAAAAAAATATGTATACAAATTTCATGAAACCAACCACATCAACAACTCCAAGCAAATCAAATTCAACTCTTACTACAGTTTTGTTTGAAAAATTAGCCACTGGCCTCACATTCTTGTCATAGTTGTTAAAGAGGTTTTTCTTCAGGTTCTCATAATCAGACAACAATTGGCTATTAGACAACTCGAGTAACATGAAAGACATCAGAAGCAAAATATAGTGGCCCATTTTAAACATCTCTAGGTACCCTTACAATTTTCAGGTATTTAAACAGAATCAAATAAGCTCTGGCAAATTGATATTGTTATGTTCACATTGGCAATGCATATAACTGGCCAATGCAACTGTCATGGAATGATTCAAAAATTCATTTTTCTGAAAAGATAATTGTGTAAAACAGTAAAACACCAGTGATTCGGTGCTACTTTTTACAAGAGTGACATGCATGAGAAGCTGCAGTTTACTGTTCATATTGATTCACATATTGTGAGGAATCAATGCGCTGGGTCCACTCCCAGACCGTTTGCCCAATGTATGTTTGCCATTTTGCATGGCTTTTGACACTTTGCATGGCATTTGACATTTTACAGGGCTTTTTACAGGGTCTGGGAATGCCCCCTGGTAATAACTGGAGTTGCTTACATAACATGACAACAAACTCAGGCACTCTTCTATATCTTATCAGCACATTTTTCCAATGCAACAGCTGGATGTGTCATGATTTAAGTTTGGTCCTCACCCTCTGTTCAGTTATTTCTGACCATAGCCATTGAGTTGGAGTGAACACGTGCATAATTTAGTGCCACATTGTTGGATTTGTTAGAGACTGCCCACGAAAACAGAATACTTAAGCTAAAGGACACTGCAAAAAATAGCATTGTTTCACTGAATGGATTCAGCTGTATCGTCTTGCTGAGCAATGTCCTCAGTTTCAATATCTCTTTCCTTAGGCACAGGTATGGTTCAAACTGGATTGACTTTTCGGGATCCGGATTGGGATTAGGGTGTCAACAGAAACTTTTTGGCGGAAAACGGAAACGGAAACGGAAAAAAAATGTGCAGAATGCCAGAAAACGGAAAACGGAAAAATGAAAGGCCAGGAAACTGCAACGGAAATGGAAAAATTTGCTGAAATTATGCCGGAAATGGAAAAAAAATTGCAGAAATCTTGCTAGAAATAGAAACAATTCACATAATTGAGAACCTGCATGCATGTTTACCAGTTTGGCTGAAACAGAAAACAGAATTGAGCCAGAAAATGACAAAAAGTTGGAAACACAGACAATTGAGCTGGAAAACGGAAAAAAGGCAGAAAAACTGAAATTTTAGCCAGAAAACGGAAAATGAGTCAGAAACACGGAAACGGAAATGGAAAAAAATTTAGCAGCCGGAAAACGAAAACGGAAAAAAATTTGCCTGTGGAAAGCGGAAACAGAGACAAAAAACGGAAAGTTGACACCCTAATCGGGATTGGCTATTTGACCTTTTGCGATCGGGATCGGGATTGGGATTGGCTTTTTGAGATTTTGGGATTGGATCGGGATCGGGATTGGTGTCTCGGGACCGGGACCAGGATTGGCATTTTTTCGGGATTGGGATTGGGATTTTTGTAAAACTTCTCATATGACAGAATTTTCTCCAAATTTACTGCAAAAATGGGTTAAAAACATGCACGAATGACAGAAAAGTGTCATTAATTGGACATTGGAGGTCACCCCCGGGGTGCTATGCCAGGTTTCAAAAAATCACCCGATTTGAATTTTGCTTGAATATATTGTGCGTGGTGCGCGCCACTCATTGTAATTCTGCGGAACGCATTTTCACATTGAATTGCTGTATGGAGTGCACGCTGGGAACCAAAAAAGGCCTAAATATGTAGGGCGGCCTAAATATCAACGCGACGCGAACATCTAGCCTTAATATTCGCTGGATTTGGCTGTGTTTCCATGTATAACACCCCCTGACCTAACACCCGGGTGTTATACAAGTTTTGAAAAAAGGTTGCTGGAAAGGGTCTTAATTTTGTATAGCACCCGGGTGCTTTACATGGAGAAATATGGTACTTAGCAAAAAAGCTTATGCTAAAATTACAGCACGGGCGTAAAATTCCAGCGTAAAATTCCATCGCAAAATTGATTACATGAAAGTGGATGATGATACAACCCTGAAATTTTTCATGGACAATATGTTTATCAATACCTTCATTGTGACCAAGGATCATCGTCCATTGTCACTTCTATTTGATTCTGAAAATTCAAAAATTTCGATTTATGCTGCAATTTTACGCCAGCTGAAGAAAAGTCAATTCTACGCCAGGTGATTGCATGCAATGACATAGCGTAGAATTGATTTTTCTTCAGCTGGCGAAAAATTGCAGCGTAAAATACAAATTTTTGAATTTTCAGAATCAAATAGAAGTGACCGTGGACGATGACCCTTGGTCACAATGAAGGTATTGATAAACATATTGTCCATGAAAAATTGCAGGGTTGTATCATCCACTTTCATGTAATCAATTTTGCGATGGAATTTTACGCTGGAATTTTACGCCCGAGCTGTAATCGCTACATAATTGAAAAAGTTGGCAAATTTTACGGGATCGGGATTGAGTAAAAAATTTCGGGATCAGGATTGGGATTTCGAAAGTTTTGGGACCGGGATTGGGATTCGTTTTTTTAGATTTCGGGATCGGGATCGGGATTGAGGTTTCGGGATCGTGATCGAAATTGGGACCACAAAATCCCAAAATTTCGTGGGATTCAAAATCAGGATCGCGTTTGAACCCTTGGCACAGGTTGAGCTGGGACTGAGATATCAGGACTGAGACAGAGAATCAGTGACGAAAAATGTGGCGGTGACGCAGTGATTGTCACCGCCTGCTTTTGGGATGTCACCGCCACAAAATAACATGTCACCGCGGTGACAATCACCGCAGCATTTATTGAACGGTGGTTCAGGGAACTATCTTTTAGACACATTCCATAATTAAAATTCTGTAAATAGAAGCACAAACAAATAGCTGGCGCCGAATTAGCATTTGATACGCATAAAAACGTTCACGCTGCCAGCTCGCCTGCCCGTTTGCACACAGCCGTGGGAGAAAAAATTCAAATCGTTTTGGTGTACACAAACACGAGAACTTTGGCATGGCAAGCAATGCGATAGCGGTTTCACATAGCTTTTGGGATTTTGTTTTTCACGTGCTTTACCAGTGTAATTTTGAGAATGAGAATCTTTCAGTGTGCAGGATTTTGTGACATCGATCTTTAATGCTTGTTTTCTTTGATTTTTTCCTCAGGAATTTTATAATTTATTTATTTTTAAGAAATTTCTCCCTTCTTTCCTTCTACACATTGAAAAAGCCCGTCTATTGAAATTGAACCCCTGTGAAACACCCAACCTCCCTCGAAAAAATTTTTTTTGCTGTCTATCCTTCCGGAGGAGCGATTTGCTATCTACCGTATTCCCTCGAAATACCCTCCCGCCAATTGAGTGTTAAAGAGAACGTAAATGACAGAAGGTACAGTTTGTGATCAAGGCCAGTGGCGTAGCCAGGGGGGGGGGGCCGCCCCCCCCCTTCACGAGCCAGACAGAAAATTTGCCGGAAATGGCACCTTTCTGTGGCGATTTTGTAGGTTGATCGCAAAAATTTTGCGCGCCACTAATCAAGGCAATGAATGCAGAACACACGTATAAAGAATGAATCCGTGATATTTCCTCGAAATACCCCCCCCCTCGAAATACCCCCCCCTCGTTTGACCCCCCCCCCCTCTCGAGACCACTATGAAACAATCACCCCCCACCGCGAAATACCCCCAAAATTGAGTGTAAAGGGAACGTACATGACAAAAACTGTAGTTTGTGTTCTGTGTACTGCAGAACACACGTTAAAACAACGTCGGTGTCACGTTAGAACAGTGTACATACCACCTACATACAAATATTAGTCTACAGAACCTCATAAATGGCGGTTTTTGTTGCATTTTTCGACGTCTGCGTACGTTTCAGACGACAATTTCGTACTTGGTTTTCAAAAATTTTCTTGTGAAATAATAACCCTCCCCCTCGAAATACCCCCCCCCTCGTTTAAACCCCCCCCCTCTCGGGACCACTATGAAACAATCACCCCCGGGGGGTATTTCGAGGAAATACGGTATAACGAACAGTCTGAGTTAACAGTGAACAGTCTAAGTACCTATAATTGTCTATAGAGTCTCATACATGGCGGTTTTTGTTGCCATTTTGTCGACGTTTTTCGACATCTGTGTACGTTACAAACAACAATTTAGTATTGGGGGTTCAAAAAATTTCTGACGAAATAATGAACCCCCACTCGAAATACCTCCCTCGTCATTGTTTTTAACGTGTGTTCTACATTGTCCTGATGACAAACAGTTCGTCAAATGACAAATGCTTTTGTCATTTACGTTCTCTTTACACTTAATTTGGGGGGTATTTCGAGGAAGATTATAGATTCATAGTGTCCATTTTGAGGAGGGTATTTCGAGAGGGGGGAGGGCTATTTCGAGGATATATGGTATACCTACCTATATAATTTGGTGTCACTGCCTCAAAAATGCCTGTCACTAACTGTCACCGCCAGAATTTTGGACCTTTTTTCGTCTATGCAGGGAATGCCTCAGTCATAGAACTCATATTATCACTAAATATAGTACAAAAATAGCTGAAAATATGCAATAAGGAACATCAACTAGTTATTTTTAATTAAATAGTGAAAATATATCAAAATAAGCGATTTTGACCCAAAATAATGGCAAAATTTTTCAACATCTAATCTGTATAGCTACTGCAAATCTTCAAAAAAGGACCCTTTAATAACCCCCTGTTCACCAGGAAAGGTAAAAATAACACCCCCTTGATTGACTCCCTTCTGGAAAAATCTCTGGCCGCAAAAATGATCGAAGAAGACAGACAGGTAAAATTAGCTACGTATGGGCTGATCCGTCGAATGCAAATGCAGTGCAGTTTGTGAAAAAAAAATACAAAAGAGTACAAAAATACAAAAAAATACAAAAGAATACACATGTACATTTACCTACATGCTTTTTGAATGAATCGGGCGGGAATGAACACAAATTTTAGAATGGATAAAATACTTTGTCTTTGTTGTTGTCGAACTGTTAAATATCTGGATCGCATGAGTTGACTGGGTGAATTCATACAAATTGATGTACTGTATTACCTCGAAATAACCCCAGGGGGTTTATCATTTCGCCAGAAAAATTTGAGGGGGGGATAATTCGGCGGGGGGGGGGGTTTCGAGGGGGTCTATTATTTCGCCAGAATTTTTCGGCCATAGATATATGTGTGTTTATAGGCATAATAACTGTATATAAATATACACATAAACCCTTCCCTAACATCACTCAATCATCAGTTTTTAACGTGTGTTCTGCATTGTACAGATCACAAACTGCGGTATTTGTCATGTAAGTTCATTTTACACTCAATGTTAGGGGGGGGGGGGTATTTTGAGGGGGGGTTATTATTTCCTCAGCCGAATTTAAGGGGGTCTTTCGAGGGGGGGGGGGGGGGTTAATTCAAGGGGGGGGGTAATTCGAGGTGATACGGTAGTCCATGTTTTAATGAAACTTCTGAGGAAAACATAACCCCCTTGAATACTCCCCAAAAAAACTCCGACGAAAAATGAATCCCCAGAGGTATTATTCACGGATTTAGGGTAGATGGCTGCGCAAATTGGGGTGGGTAATCCAACCTCAATCCCCCAATCGAGACCCCTGCACCAGAGTTGTTAAAATTAATGACTTCTTTCGAAGTATATGTACATGTTAAATAATTTTTTACTCACCACCGAGTACAGAAAATGAAACTTACTTTTTTTACCTGTACTCATGACCATGAGTACATGTGGCCCTTCATGGAGATTCATGATCGTATTCATTTAGTGTGCCACAGTTTGGTTGAGCTTGCAAAAAATGTAAATAGGTAAATATACCATATATGCTTGAATAAGACCTCCCCCTTGAATAACATCCCCCTTGAATAACTCCCCCATGTTGGCCAGATGAGGAAAAAATAACTCCTCCCCTTGAATAACTCCCCCTCTTGAATAACACCCCTCCTCTGGGTATTTGCCATGTTTATCCACAATGGGTATTTGAATGATTCAGATGCCGATAAATAGAAACTTTAGCATGAATACCTTGTTTTGGTTGTTGTTTAACTGGTTAATACCTGGATTACATGTGTTGATACAATGCATTCATATTTATAATGAATCAAGTGAAAGTTCCGAGAAAAATATAACTCCTCCCCTTGAATAACTCCCCCCTCCAAAACTTCTGACTAAATAATAACTCCCCTGGGGTCTTATTCAAGGATATACGGTATCTAAGGTTTATCCAAGTGACAGAAGTGGAACTGCTGCACACTTCAAACATGTGAGTGGTTTCAGAACACAAGTTATGAGCACCTTGATACATAAATAATTAAATGCAAACAAAAGGGAGGATCTGCCACTCGAAAAACAGTCATTTGTTTGCCTTGTTTGAAGCAAAAATAGGCCATGGTGGAAGCTTTTACTGCTTTTGTTATCACTAATAGATGGCACAATATCCATATGTGCAGCCTGTCCCACTTTTCTATCCCATTCAAAATCACATTCAAACATTGCAGACAACCTACTGAGCACGCCAGTTAAACGCCAGTGCCAGCTGCCAGGGCTAGTGATGGAAAAAGCGCCAGGACTTTGGCGCCAAGCGCCAACAGCGCCATGGAACTTTTATGGGTGTGGCGCCAAGCGGAATGGTGCCACATAAAACAGCGCAAAGAACCAAAACGGCCATGGCGCTTTTTCCTTTGGCGCTAGCGCCAGCGTCATGGCACGTTTCCATCACCTTTCCGCCAGGACACTGTAAAAAGGTCGTGGATTGTGGTGAACTTGTATTTTACTTAGCTGACTAATGGGGAGAACACGCTTTGTTAGATGGTTATTTTATCTCATACGGAACATGCTTTTTTATCATTGCAGAAAATCCCCGCAAAATGTCAAAAGTCATGTGAAAACACATGGAAAGTGTTATAAGTCATGTAAAAGACCTGTTAAATGTCAAAAATCATGACAGAAGAAATGGTATTGGCGAGTGGTGCTCCATAACAAGAGTGAGAAAATTCAAGTGTAATTCAATTCAAATAAGCAAAAACAACTTGAGATATTTCCACAAATAATGAACAAATATAAGTCTAAGTTTACTCAAAACACTCAATTTTGCCCTATACAGCAGCACAGCAAATTGTTGTTTTTTTTGCATTTTACTTGAGTTGCCTTAATGTTTGATAATTATTTCATCAAAAAATCTGATTACATGTTGCAAAAAAACAAACTTTAATCGGTTTTTCAAAACATCTTCAAAATCATTTGCAAAGTCTTGGGGATTATTTGGGAAAACAAACTATTTGTTTGTTGCCCTGACCACAAACTCTAACATATTGAAATGGCACGACAATCATACATGGTTTGAGCCTGATCTTTAGTAGGTAGAGTAGAAAAACAGAATTTTAGTGCTCTCTGTTTATACATTTGGCCAACATGCAGTCTGTGGCCATAAAAGTTTCAAATTAATTTAATTCACATGCATTCATTGAATGGCAGAATCCATTTCAAGTATTTACAATGTCATGTGACAAATGCCAGAAGGATGTGTCAACAAAAACATTATGGCATGTAATTGCATGTGCCTTGTCATCTGATATGATTAGAAAATAATTAGATTAGCTGCTGCAATTAGAAAAAAATTGGTTATATTTTGAAAAAGAGCTTAAAATTGTTTGCCAAGTCTTGTTGGGACTTGTTTGGGTTGTTTGGGAAAACAAAATATTTGGTGATTGCCACAACCCCAGGCCCCATATTTAATAGGGCAGACACGCCCGAAAAGGGAGGACATGATGGGCGTGTCTGGCAAACCGAGATTTGATTGCCCCTTTTTTGCCAAAAACCGCTCAAATTCAGCCCATTTTAAAAACTTTTACCTACGTAATAGCTGTTTTTACCATGTATATAAACAAAAATAGCGGTTATGAAGGTGGGAATGAGAAACACATCTTATCTATCTTACCAAAAATATTTGTTAAAAAAATTTATAGGTAGATCTGGGGCCAGTTCCGCAAGTGGACAAGTTAAGAGTTAAAAGTTAAGAGTTGAGTAAAATGACAAATGGCAAAGTGAGTTAAAAGTTGATTTAAAAGACAAATGTGGGAAAAATGTAATAAATAAAAAATAAATTTAAAAAATGAATTCGGATCTTGAGAGCGTTGTTTCCAACGGTGATTCCAACGCGGAGGAATTTCAGCGGCAGGCACCGATTTACCAGCTGCGTCGCTATTTCGGAACCGAAAATGAGGGCCTATTGAAAAAACGCTTCTGTCTAAATCCAACACAAGTGAACAGTGAACGCCATTTTGCAAGACTGTTCCGCGATTTTTTTTTTTGCGATATTTTTTTTGGTTACGTTATTTTCGAATGTTGTGCATTCAACATTGGTACCATGCCAGCAAACAGGGGTATCGATATCACTTTCACATTTTTATTTAGTTTTTTTTTTGTTTTACCACCATTTTCCACTTGTCTCTCAACTCTTAACTCAACTCTTAACTCTTAACTCAACTTTAAACCTTTAACTCAACTCTTAACATTTAACTTAACTTTTAACTCAACTCTTAACTTTTAACTTTTCCCTTAAACTTTAACTTTTCTCTTACACTTTAACTTTACTCTTAACTCGCCATTTGTCATTTTACTCAACTCTTAACTTTTAACTCTTAACTTGTCCACTTGCGGAACCGGCACCTGGGCTTTGTCTTCAAAAATGAATAGAGAAATTTTTTAGTAATATCCACTTGTTTAAAAGATGTTGAAGTTCACCATGTGGCATATTTGTGTAAACCGAAACTGAATTCCACCCTCTAGAAAGTGTCCAAATGTTTTCTTGCCTAGATGGCGCACTGCACACTCAAAATTGTCAAGGGCGGTTTGGATGTTTTTGAGTTCTGCCAAGGCGTAATTCCAAGGGCGGTTCAGACATTTTGCACTTTCCTACCAGAGTTGTTAGAATTACTGAACTTTTTTAAAAGTATATGTAAATGTAAAGTTTTTTTCTTTACTCACCACAAAGTACAGAAAACGTAAAATTCTTTTTTTTACTCGTACATACGCGTAAATGTGGGTACTTTTTTGTGAGTGTAGAAATGACTAGTTTTCTTGATAGAATGTGTGAAAGTGGGCACTTTTTCATACGTGTACCAGAGTTGGAAAAACGTATTTACGTTTACCCGAAATACCCGGTTATTCGGGTATTTATATTTACGTTTACGTTTACGTTTTACAAAAACACCATTACGTTTTGTTACGTTTTCCTGGCCGAAATACCCGGGTACTTGGGAAAACGTAAAAATTTCGATATTTAGTAGTTTCTTAGTGGCCGTGCCCTCAGACGGAACTGCATATATCCATGAATTCTCTACCGATTATGATGCTTGAGCACTTAAAATGATCAGAATGATGTGGCGATCGCTTTAGTGCATTGATTAGAATGATTACAAACGATACACATCAAATATTTAATACAGTCCAATCCATGGCCACTATTGTTTACTGACTGGAGTCAATGTCGCACATAAAAATGTAACTGTGTTTTGTCATAAACTGACAACAAATTATGAACAAAAAAGTGAAAGAAATGTAATATTTATGATGAAAAATTCAACACAATTTTAGGTTCCAATTTCATATAGGTATGGCAGATGTCATAGTATATTTTATGGGACATTTTTCCAAAATAGGCTAAACAAACAGTTTTAAAAGTTGCAATGCACTGAAACGGTGCTGTAGAGCGTCCATTGCCATGCTGGGCTTTTGAAATTTGGTAAAAGGATCGATTTGGGATATGGAAACATTTGAGCGAGTTATTTATCAGATTGAATGACAAAAAGGTGTAACTTTTGCTCCATTTTGATGTCTATATCATCATTGTTTGTGTTAGATTATCATTTGTTATAGTTGTCTGACTCGATGTAGTTCATTATGGTGAGCATGTAGTGCTAAAAACATAAAAATATTGTATGGAAATCAGCAATTGACCCATATAAAGCTGAAAATAATGGTATTTTCCAGAGCAAAATGACAAATACTACATGTATCAAATTTTTACGTTTACGTTTTTTTTTACGTATTCCTTGGTATTTTAAAAATACCTTACATTTTAGTATTTATACTTTTGATTTGGAAAAGGTATTTACGTTTACGTTTACGTTTTCCAAAAATACCAGTATTTGTACAACTCTGACGTGTACAACACAACGTATGTTTTTCTATAAGCAAATGACAGATTATATAGTTTTCAAGGTCTCTTTTCTCTAGGAGATACAAATCATCGTTCTCCCGACTCGTTTACCACATCCATTGTCTCCACAACCATTTCGATTTGGTTGCAAATTTTGAAATTTTGAAGGCACTACCCCCGCATATCTAAAATATTCAATGGAACCACTTCTGTAAATACATAGCAGTGTAGTTACTTTAAAACTATGTCCCACATTGAATTTTCATAAATACATTTTTCGTATGCTTACGCTTTGAAAGTGTACGCGTACAAGTGCGTACGGTATGTTTTTGAAAAGTATATGTAAATGTATTTACCGCGTACTCGCGTACGCGTATTTTTTGAGTAAACGTACGTACCTTTTAACAACTCTGTTTCCTACCTGTCTGAAATAATTCCACCCATGCACAATCCGGGGCAATTCCGCCATCGTGCAAAGTGTTTGAACGTTTCATGTGCTGAATTGAAATCGAGGGCAGTTCAAACGTTTTTGGATTCCGCCCCCATTTTGAATTCCGCCCTTTTGAATTCCGCCCGGTTACCCCCCCAAATCCGCCAGCTATCTATCTATCCCCTATCTTCAAACAGTTGTTCGCTGGCACTCTGCCAGACGTGGGACATAAGTTCGTAGAGCTGCGCGACGGCAAGTACGTCCTGCCCACAGCTGGGAACAAGGCAACTGCGGCATTCATCGGCGGACTATACCACCGCTTGCTACACTACCCTTGTTTAAGTTTGCTCTCGTCCCCGTTTCATTATGTCGCGGCTGCAACGTCTCACAAAAATAATCCCTAAAAGCGCCGCTATACCATTCAAAAACAAAAATGCGTCAATTATTAGCACTAATAAAAAACTCGACAATGACGCCAAGTTAACTCAACTTATTTTGAATGAACACTTTGAAAGATTTTGTCGCCTGGCACCACAAAATATTGGACCATAGAAGAATGATGTCATGTCATGGAATGGTGCAGGGATATTCCTGGTTTTGACCATCACGGTGTTGGATAGATAATTGACAAATCGTTCCTCTGTGGGGATAGATACCGTATTTCTTCTAATGGAAGTGCGCCGTTTTATTTGTTTCGTCAACTTTTTTTACCTGCAGTTCTTTTTTTTCGTTACTAGTTCAAAAACATGCCGTTCCGTTGGCGGTGTCGTTCTATTAGAAGAAATACGGTATACTCGGCGTACGTGATACTCTGCCCTCGCACTGATTTATGTCTCGTGTTGGAAGCGTGCCAATGATTATTAAATCATGCGATTTCCGTAAAAATAAAAATAAAATTCATCGATGCGAATATGCTAATGAATAACATTATAACAACAATCAAATTTGTCATCTTTTTATGAAACTCGGACGCGTTAACCATCGTTGGCACACTTCCAGCGAGAACCACGCGTGCAGGGTGTAAAGTAACCGGAGTATAGTCATTGGTCGAGCGTAATGCATTATTCCCGTTGACCCCGACCTCAGGCGAGTACGCGCTGGTGCCAATTCCGGACCCTGTAAAATCTCCTGTAAAATGTCAAATGACATGCAAAGTGTCAAAAGTCATGTAAATGCCCGGTAAAATGGCAAACGTAGGTTTGCCATTTTACCGGGCATTTTACATGACTTTTGACACTTTGCATGACATTTGACATTTTACAGGGCATTTTACAGGGTCTGGGAGTGCCCCCTGGAGTTCAGCCGAGACGAGGTCGCCGTGTGCGAGCTGCTCGACCTGGCCAACATGTACCAGGTGGACTATTTGAAGGTAAAATAACATCTAGTTGCATTTTACATCCCGGGGGTCCAGTATGGCGGGGTTTCCCCAAAATCGCCCACATATCTATCACGAGGCGATTTTTTTTGGCTAGGACCTATCGAACCCCCTCCCCCCTAAAAAAACCGACTAGCCATCTATCTGGAGCAATCTGCAGTGCTTACATAATTTTTTGCTATTTTGTTTATTTCTTATATAATTTGTTTTTGGCAGATATCCTGGATTCGATGAACGAAACGAATGCGAATAACGTTTGTCGGCTGGCGAATTTGTATGATTTCGGCGAACAACTCTACGCAAGAACGGCTGCGGGGGGAAACTGAGCACTGCAGTCGCCGATATTTTTATTGTTTTTTTTTGTTTCGGATTTTCTCCGCGGGCCACGTGCTATGCATTTTTTTCTGGACGAAATACTACACGATGACGTTATCACTAATAAATTGGGAATTTTCAATAAAATAAAGAAGTGATTTCAGGCGCGCAACGTAACTATGTTGATTGTACTCGGCGCCGCCCTTTTCATTTAAGATTTTTTTGTGGAACGTGTCAACATTTGATGAAATCAACATTCAACATGAAGTCAAATATGATGTAAAATGTCACACAAATTTGTCAATTGTCATGCAAAATGTAAAAATTTCAGTAATAAATTTTTCCTTTTTTTCATTGACATTTTACATGACATTTGACACTTGACTTTACAGGGTGCGGGACTGCTCCCAGGGCTATAAACGCTGGCCAACCAGTATAAAAGATGCTAGGTAATTGTACCATTAATAGGTGAATTTATATAAAAGCTGGCAATCTGTCTGGTTTGTGGAACAGTCTAAACAGATGCGTATTCGCATTGAAGTCTGATCTCTGCTTTTTGAACACGTTTTTATTTTTGATTGGATTGTGCTTCACTGTTGTAAGTCGTTTCTTGTCATTATCGAATGTCTCGATTTATTATGTCTCGTAAATATTGATGTATCATACAGTACCCTTTGATACGCTTGCTCTGTTGGGGTGTGATTCGGTGATTTGTGACTCTGTGTGGATACGAGTTAGCGGGATATTCACTTCCCAAGTTCCTCTGATAGCTGGTACGAAAAATCGATGTATTTTCATAAAAACATTAGCATTCTCAATCGAAATGCAAAAATCGCTCTAAAACATGATCTCACGGTCGTCGGTTATGTTATTGTTCTGTGAAGTGTTGGGTTTAAAGTCCACCCAAGTTCGGCCCCCTATTTTTGATTTCACTTCGGATGCCTATCTCCAGCTGCGGGCAGGGTGGAACGCTAATAATTGGGTACCGATCCTGTAGTGAGTCGCCTTGTTCCCTTCCATTCATGAAGAGTAGAGGGGGTTACACCTATATACCACCCAATTATTAGCTTTCCACCCTGCCCACAGCCAGAGATAGGGCATCCAAAGTGACATCAAAAATAGGGGACCTGACTTGGGTGGGCAGGCATTTATTTGTCATTGTGCTTTGGAAAATACCATCATTTTCTAATTCAGACGGGTCCATTGCTGATTTTAACATTTTTTAACATGCATTTTCAAATTGATAGTGAATATTTAGTTTATTTAAATATTTTAAATGTCTAAGTATGCCGTATTTCTCCGTTTATAACACCCGGGTGTTATACCAATTTGGAGCGATTTTCAGCAACTTTTTTAAAAACTTGTATAACACCGGGGGGGTGTTATGTCAATGGGGGGTGTTATGCACTGCAACTTTATTAAAATCATATTTCACCATGAAATCAAAATTTAAACAACAAAACAGCAAAATACCCTAAATCCTCGAATAAGACCCAGGGGAGTTATTTTTTCATCGGAAGTTTTGGAGAGGGGAGTTATTCAAGGGGGGAGTTATTCGAGGGAGGGGGAGTTATTATTTCCTCAGGAAACTTGGACTTTATTCATTCTATCGATGCAGTATGTAAACTTGTTTAATTCAAGTATTTCACGTCCAATAACAACAAAACAATGTGTACACACTGCATACACATTATGTATCTGCTGTCGCTGTCATAGGCTACTATTCTTTTATAGTTTTGTATTGTATCTTTTTAATCAGATGGAGGAGTTTCTAAGAGGGGGGAGTTATTCAAGAGGGAGTTATTTTTTCCTCACCTCGCCAACAGGGGGAGTTATTCAAGGGGTGTCTTATTCGAGGATTTGCGGTATAGAGTGTAAAAGTTCCCGTGTGCTTTCAATTAATTTTCTACCAATGTCCTTACATATATTTTTGGTTCGCCGGGGTGCTACAAAACTGTGTAACACCCAGGGTGTTATGCACGGGGGGTGCTATAAACGGAGAAATACAGTAATATCTATTTTGTGTGATCCACATTTCAGAGACTATAAAAATGTTCGTGAACCTACTCCAGACGGTCACATTGAATCACACTGCCCTCAACCAGCAAAATCCGCGACATTGTTGTACGTTTCAATGGCACTCATCGCTAAAACTCCAATCGCGAGTGCGCCAATTAAAAGTCGCTTCTGTTTCGGCCTTTCTTCTTGTGCCAGTCTCTCTTCGGCAATCTCACACCCCTGTCTGACTTTTCCCTGCGCAAGTTGCCCGCTATTGATCACCTTGGAAACAGCGCTATAACTAAGGACGCTATTGAAAATTGGTGAATTTGGTTATGTACCGTATTTCCTCGGAATGCCCCCAGGGGGGTTATTTTTTCATAATTGAAATTTTGAGGGGGTATTTCGAGGGGTGTGTACTATTTCGCCAGAAATTTCTTGATCTCTCAGCT
This sequence comes from Sphaerolaimus hirsutus, assembly GCA_964036195.1. Taxonomy (NCBI): domain Eukaryota; kingdom Metazoa; phylum Nematoda; class Chromadorea; order Monhysterida; family Sphaerolaimidae; genus Sphaerolaimus; species Sphaerolaimus hirsutus. Next base: position 3,245,106 of record OZ038459.1, on the reverse strand, counting down.
CAGAAATTTTGCTCTGGTTATTGTGCATTTTTATTGCTCAATGCCTATCTTCACGAGGTGTTGGTAGTGACAGCGTTTGCATGAATAACTTGAGAATGAGTGGAGCTATCACAGCCATATTTTTAGGGATCCTTTCGTATTTAGTTGTTAATGTTGACCTAAAATTTCACGTTTATCCGACTTCCCAGTGACAAGTCATTCGAAATCTAGTGGGGGCGTCTAAATTGCCGCACCCTGTATGAGAGTCTAATGACTGACCGTATTTCCCCAGAATACCCCCAGGGTTGTTTTTCAGATTGACAATTTTGAGGGGGGGGGTATTTCCAGAGGGAAGTATTTTGTGGATATACGGTATAAAAGTAATTAGATGGTATAAACCATATTAAAACGTAACCAACAATGGGTAACTTCTCAAAATAAAAAAACTTTCAAAAAAAAATAATATGTGTTCCACGTTGACACTACATTTCCATAACCCGTAAAAAAAATCCCTATGTCATACAAAATACCATATTATGAAGCAGTGTATTTTATGGATTTTGATAGCATAAATTTCAAATGTGCACTACATTACCATAACCCTTAAATGAGACTCCTGGGCCATGGCGCTTAAAAATTCCACTTATGAAATGATGCATTTCAGGGTTTTTGATTGGCTTAGAACACCACAAAAAACCACTGAAGGTAGGAGAAAATCATGCTGTTAACATTGCATAAAATATTGCAATGGTTCATACTTTGAACAAGTATAATGTTAAATCTACACATATACTCGGCGGACATGATACTCTGCCCTCCCACTCATTTATGTCACGTTGGAAACGTGCCAATGATGATAAAGCATGCGATTTTTGTATAAAACATGGAAAAAATCATTTTTGTTTCTAAGTAACATACACCTTTATAACACAGAATACTTTTGTCAACTTTTTATGATAATTAACGATGGCAAAAAAAATATTCAAAAATTCGAAAACGTTTTAGAATTTTCGAATTTTTTTGAACTTTTCGAATTTTTGAGCACGCGGTGAAAAAATACAGAAAAATCTATATTTTTTTCAAAAGATTCTAAAAAACTTTTCGATTTTTTTGGGAATTCAAGGCATTGATATGTATTCTAAGTTCAACGTTCTAAATCAATTGACATTTGACTTGCGTTGTGTCTGAGCTGTAATACAAACGTAAAAACGTTGAGTCTGAGTTCTCTAGAAAGGTGTTATGATTCGAGAGAAGTGTGTGCAGTAACTACAGATGATTTGGTTGTATTGGCATTGATTTTGAAAATGTTTTGGTTTCATTGCCTTTCCCTGTTTTTGTAATGATGACTGAATGAAACAAAGATATAAACTGGTCCACATAAGTGCTGTGATTGATGTAAAAGTTAAACAACTGTGGAAATAAAGGTTAAAAAATTTATATGAACACAATGACTACCCAAATACCGCATTTCAAGCTTTGAATCCAATTTTTTCAAAAAATTTGAAAACTATTTTAAAAAATTAAAAAACTACCCCAAAAAATTCGAAAACTACCCAAAAAACTAGAAAATTCAAAAACTAAATTCGAAAAGTATTTTGGGAAAAAAATCGATAAAGTCGAAAACTCATAGTAGAAAAATACTTAACAACAAAAATACTTTTTTTCTGGAGGGTTTGCCACCGTTAATGATAATCGCATGCGTACATCGTTGGCACTCTTCCAGCGGGAACCACGCGTGCAGGGTGGAAAGTGACTGGGGTCTACCCATAGGGGATTTTGGGGTTAGCATTTTGGGGGGGGGGTTCACCTGCCGGCGCGTGCTAATAACTCGGGAACCGCTTGGCGAAAAATGTTGAAATTTGGATATGGTATAGTTCTAGGTTGGGGCTACGCACAATTTTGACGATTTTTTTCTACGACCCCCCAGACCGGAGATATGGGGGGTCTATAAAAACACTGTCATTTGCGTTTTTTTGGGTGTCGCCGAGAACATGCAAACTTTGAACATCAATAGCTCCGTCATTTGTGAACCGATTTTAGTCATTAAAATGTTAAAATGATCACAAATGTTCGGAGAGTTCATTTCTGAGGTCGAGTCGTACATACACATTTGTTTATCTATCGATTTAGCCCGATTTCGAAATGCAAAATTTCCACAAAAGTTTGCTTTCTGAACATGCTATCCTATTCTCCTGATCGAGAGAAACTCAATGAAACAAAAATGAGATCGATATCTCTTTCCGATCAAAAGTTATGGCGCTTCAAACTTTCCCCTCCCATCCACATAAATAAGCACATGCATGCAACTTCAAAACTCCATATCTCGGCCATTTCTCAGCCGATTTTCACTGATGAACACTTAAAATGATCAGAATGACATGTAGATATCATTTTTATCTACAGTTTATTTGTATGCATTTTCATTATGACAATTTAATTAAAGAGTTCGCATTAATTTCTTGTATGGGAAATCTGCTGCAACGTAGGTATAATCTGGTCCTAAAAATGAAATCTCCATGTTATTCTGATCATTTTAAGTGTTCATCCATGAAAATCGACTGAGAAATGGCCGAGATATGGAGTTTTGAAGTTGCATGCATGTGCTTATTTATGTGGATGGGAGGGAAAAGTTTGAAGCGCCATAACTTTTGATCGGAAAGAGATATCGATCTCATTGTTGTTTCATTGAGTTTCTCTCGATCAGGAGAATAGGATAGCATGTTCAAAAAGCAAACTTTTGCGGAAATTTTGCATTTCGAAATCGGGCTAAATCGATATATAAACAAATGTGTATCTCCGATTTGACCTCAGAAATGACCTCTCCGAACATTTGTGATCATTTTAACATTTTAATGACTAAAATCGGTTCACAAATGACGGAGCTATTGATGTTCAAAGTTTGCATGTTCTTGGCGACACTCAAAAAAACGCAAATTACAGTGTTTTTATAGACCCCCCCTATCTCCGGTCTGGGGGGTCGTAGAAAAAAATCGTCGGACTTGTAACTAGCCCCGACCTGAAACCATAACATATCCAAATGTCAACATTTTTCGCCAAGCGGTTCCCGAGTTATTAACGCGTGCTGACCGGCTGACCCCCCCCCCCCAAAATGCTAACCCCAAAATCCGCTATGGGCGGGGGGGGGCCGCCCCCCCCCCTTGCCGGGTCGGACAAAAAAATATGCCAGAAATGACACTTTCATCAATCGATTTTATCGGCAGCTCAGAAAAATTTAGCGCGCAAGCGTGCATTTCGGCGCCGCACAGTATTTTTAATTCGTACCTGTGGTTTCGGACGAAAAAAGCACTCAAAATGGGCAGTGCTCTATTCCGCATCAAAGCCCATTCCGCATGTTGACCCGGAACACATTTAATTATACCTGGCATGTTGAAAATAGGTAATAAAACACACGACTTAGTTATTTTGAAGGTGAAAATCTATAAGAAGTAGGAAAATTAGGGAATTTTGGTGAAAATTAAGGTAAAATTGCTCAAAAGCGCTCCAGATAGCTAGATAGCTAGGCAATTTGCAGGTGTGGGAGTGTTCAAGGAAATGTATCCAAACAAATTTGCGCCAGAGATATATAGATAGCTGGGCGGTTTGGGGTGGTGTTACCCGCCCCCTTTCTTACCCCTGCAGGCATAATGTGTCTATAATGGGTCTACATGCGGAATGGGCTTTGATGCGGAATGGTCCCTAGCCCTCAAAATGTGTCCCCGTCGCTGTATATGTAAATACATACAAGTAAATACAGCAGTATTTTGCGCCAATGGCGCCACGGCGTTGCGCCTACGAATAGGGTCAAATTTCAGGGGGGGGGGCTTTCGCCGGGCTCTGTATACAATCCCCCCCCCCGCTCGAAAATCCTGGCTACGTCCCTGGATGTGTGCGAGCTCTTGCATCTGCGTGTGCAAAATCGATACTGTAAATATTTATTCACATTTTTGCACAGTAGTAGTGCTGGAGGCAACAGTTGTGATCCTGTCAGTTTCGCATGTGCACTTGCATTTGAGCACGGGCCGGGAATTGGAAACGAAACTTAAAATGCGATTTACTCAAAATCACATTTTGTGGACTTGTCGATTTTTAGAATTAGACGCCTCATTTATAAGCTTGCACTTATATTCTTGCTGTTGAACTTTAAACGTTGTAAGATCACATGCACTAATATTTATGTACGAACAACAGCCGTAAAACTGCATAAATTCCATCTCAGAGGAGTGCACGCACTGGGAAGAAGTGGCCAGTCGGCAGTATTCACTGGAATCCCACTTAGCAAAAGTGCGCACGGCGCTGGTGCGCTGGCGGCGGGCCCAAGTGTTACACTGGGAGACATTGTTGGCACAGTGCCAAGCTGAGTGTGAAAGGCGGGCTGTGGTGGCTGCGTGGCCATTGGTGCAGGCGCTTAATGAAGCTGTGGTTTGTTTGTTTATGGAGTGGATCTGTAGATATTTGGCGACCTTTTTGTTGGGCGTCTTAGGCGCTCCACACGCTGGAAACGCTGGAATGTCAACTGGTTTGGAGTCAACTCATTTTAGTCGAATTTAGGTAGCAGGATTATTTTCAAGTGCATATGTAGCAATGTCGAAAAGAAATCGATATTGCCATGTGCATTTGAACATGGTTTCGCGACCCATAAACGAAAATCTTGATGAAAACAATTCGACCAGTTGACATTAGGATGTCAACTGCACCAACTGGTTTTAATCAAGATTTCAGTTTATGGGTTGCGAAACAATGTTGAAATGCACATGGCAATATTGATTCCGTTTCGACATTGTCGCATGTGCACTTGAAATTGTCATGCAACCAAAATTGAGTTGACACTGAAAGCAGTTGACATTCCAGCGTGTGGAGCGCCTTACCGGCATTTTACTGGAATTCGTCGAAAAAAAATTGTAAAAAGCTGGTGACATATTTATATGGCGTTTGTATCGGCCCTCATGTAACGCTCTCCGCAAAATTTGAACTATAAAAAGCAAAATTATAATAATAAAAACTAGATACACTTCTCAAAAAGAAACATTATTGCACGGGGGGGGGGTCTTTCCAAGTACATACCTAATCACTTTTTAGGTGTAAGTTTACAAGTTAACGGTTTTATGTCAAAATGTCTGTGTCCAAAAAAATTTCAGCTGAACCCGTCTGCACCCATCATATGTGACAATTTCACTGGCATGTGCGCGCATTGGCTGGCTAAAAGCACCCTGGGAGATTACAAATCTAGAATTGACACTGTACGCTTTTGTGCCGCCTGGCTGAAACGAAGGGATTTGCTCGTTGTGGCGGGGAAGTTGCAAAGTTTGATCGCGTTTTATGAAGTTTATAGGGGTGAAGTTGACAAACGGAGAAACGAGTTGACAGTCGCAGCCGAGAAACAACTGAACGTTTGTTTGAAATGATTTGTAAATTGTTTTTTTCTTACATTTTATTTACACGAATGTCAAGAATGTTCACCGGTTCGACGTTTTTCAAATGCTTACACACTAATTGACTAAGCGTCGTCAATTGATTTAGGTTGTCAATTTAATTTGTAACTGAAGCTTTTTGAAAATTTAACATGATTTATAAACAGCTTTTTGAAATTGAAATGATTGAATTTTCATTTCATTTAAAGGCATTCACCCTTCAACACTTCTAATTAAAAATTCTATGGACGACTGAGGTCAGTTGACGCCGCGTCAACTCAATAGTATATGGATTTAGGTAGGAGACACAATCTAATCAGTGTGACTTCAAAATCAAGTAAATTAGTTAGGCTCTTTGTAAATACAGTCGGGCTGATTTTATATTGCGCATATCCATCTGTTGTCCGCAGGAATTCGTGCGAATTGTGAAATTCAAGGATTTGACTACTTGGACTGTGAGGGTGTCTGCTCAGAAAGCTCACCAGCAGCTGTTTAAAATTGTCAAATTACACAAAGTGAGTGCAAAATTGTTTGGGTGATTATCAATATGATTATTGTTTGGAGCGAGTTCTATAAGTGCATTGTTAGATGGGTATATTTTATGAAAAGTTCTGGGATTTTTTAATAAATTTTATAATTTTTCAAATAAAAATAATTTATATATTTAGGTGTCCTACACACTTAAACTATAACCCCCTTGTACAGGAAAATCTGGGCGAGCCATGTCAACTGATTTATGACAAGTACATATCTATGAAGTTGGACGGCGATCGCAATTGGCTCGCTGCCAGTCCCCAGTTGACGAGTGACGACATTGTGACAAACAACAAACGATTATGCCAGGTTTGTAGATTTCTTCAGTTTATTTGCACGTGTAAGCACAATGGGAAATTTTGGCTGGAGACAGTCACGCACCCTGTAAAGTAAACTGTCAAATTCCATGCAAACTGTAAATTAAATTTGGAAAAAATATTGTATTGCTGAAATTTGAAGCAGATTTTGCAAGAAATTTGACAACTTTGTATCACATTTGACATGACAGTTGACGCTTTACAGGGTGCGGTACTGTCACCTGGTGCCCCACACCCTGTAAAGTGTAATCTAAAGTTAGTGTCATGTTAAGAAAACCGTCACCCATTCTCAGCTCATCTCGTCCTTCGTGTCGCGGGTGCGCTCGTCGACCGCCGAGCACTGCGACGCCCTGTGCGACTTGTCCGACGCTTCTGAGCAGTTCGCAGTTTTGCTCGCTGAGAATGTGCCCTATGGGAAGGATGACGAGGCTAACCAGAAGCTGTACAATAGAAACTCGGGCAGACGGCACCAGGTACGCACTTGTTGGCATGCTGCCAATTCATTTTTGCAGTGAATTCATTTATATATTTTCTGGCTTTTCTCAGAGAATTTGTTGAAATTTTTGAAAGGTTTTCAGACAATTAATTATATTTTCTTTCAATCACCCATTTTCTATAATGACCGAAGTAATTGTAGAGCTAACTGCCGTGGTGTGGAAAACGGTACGGGTTTTCAATAAACGGATCCGTAAATCTGGAATTTTTAAACGGCGCGGTTATAATTTCCGGCGTTAGAATTACTGTATGGGAAATAAGTGAACGGTACGGTGATTACGGTAGATTTTACCACCTTCATGAACTCATGAATGAATGAACTCCATGAATGCTTCATGAACTACCGTATTTCCTCGAAATACCCCCCTCCTCGAAATACCCCCCCCCCCCCTCGGAATACCCCCCCTCAAAATGGGACTATGTATTTGTGGTCCGGGAAATGCATAACAGACGTTCAAAACACTTAAATACTGTGTTACGTTAGAACATCGTTTATAACATCTACATCCTTATATAAGGCTGTAAAAACTTATAAATGGTGGTTATTGTTGCATTTTTCACGTTTTTCTCTCAAAATTTCCACTCTGAGAAAATAAACCCCCGGGGGTATTTCGAGGAAATACGGTGTGTCATAAATATTTACATTTTTCCAGGCGCTCGCCTCGCTGCTCAAATCGCTCAAAGAGTCTGGCGTCAGCGCGCGCCGCGGCGCCAGGATCGACGAACAAAAATTGGCTGAAAAATTGCTCGTCGACATTCCGATATTTGACACTGATGCTGTGGAAGAGAGCGATTTCATTGTGAAATTGTTGGATTTGGTGAGGCTTGTGGCGACGCATCGATCGGTGTTGCAGGTAAATGTGTGCATGACTTTTTGAAATGATAATTTATATCGACACGTGCAAAGTCATATTTGGAGGGTGATCACTCCAGGGAATTTATCATTGTAAAAAAAATTTGGAGGGTGTGACATTCACACTACATTAACCAAAAAAAAAACTTGCGTTCAGCCGTTCCGAGTCGCGCTCAACCAACTTGCTTAAAATGTTGTTTTTTTTCTTCGAAAATCCGATCCCGGAGGCATCATAACTAGTGATGGAAAACGCCATGGCGCTTCTGGCGCTTGGCGCTATTTTGCTGTGGCGCCATTGACGCTTTTCGCTTAAGTTCTGAAAAACGCTTTTGGCGCGCGGCGCCAAAGTCCTGGCGCTTTCTCCATCACTAATCATAACCCCCTTTTCCCAGCCCCTAACGCACGAGCGGCCGCACACGCAAGTGCGCCCATCCGTGTGCGTGGCAGCGAGACACTTGGCTTCACTTGTCTGCAACACCCTATACGGCAGTGCGGCCGCGCTGCACGGTGTCGCGACGAAACTGCGCCGCTGCGAGATAGATGGTGATTGGTTGGATGCGTGTTTGAGTGATGTCAATGTGGGTGGATGGTGTTTTTTTTGGGTTTATTGGCCCCACACTAGTTGACATAGTAGTTGACATCGACACCAAATGTCAACTGGTTCCGATCCCAATTCAAACGGTGCTGACGAGCCAACGAACGACGTTAAAATGCAAACTTTGAATTGGGTTCGTGACCTGTTGACATTTGGTGGAGATGTCAACTAGCTTGTGTGGGCCCAATGTAGAGGGAAATATTGTGTCTTTATACAATCGTCGAGGACTTTGTTTTTTCCAGGACTCGCCGTTTAATGTCAAAAGCCAGGAGCAGTTGATCGTGTCGATTCGAAAGGCAGAAGTTTTAGTAAAGTCTATGGGCCATAATTTGGATGAAACTATCACGGTTTGTAGTACATCTTTATTGATAATGGAATTCTCCTTGATACAGTCGACTGGTCATAAAGTTTTTTCATTGAAATGTACGATATCTCATGTAAAAAAGAAAAATAATAATATCAAACTTTATCGTTCTCAGTGTGCTTTTAAATATTTTATTGAAAAAAATGTATGATCTGAGGTGGGAATCGAACCCACCTACCTGGAATTGGCTCTCCAGTGCACTAATTATCACCTAATTCACTAATTGATGCCCAGTGCACTAATTATATACCTAATTTATTCCGTGACTTTCACTTTTCTGACTATTCACCAAAATACGATGACATTGTTTGCGTATACTTTCAGTCCGGTTAGTTTAATATAGGTATATAACACAGGTGTGGCAGTCCGTCCCAACTTCAATCGATGCCGACTTCAAACTTTTCGCCGGGTCGCCGCTGGCGCCGCAAATTTCTCGTTGCAGTGCCAATGATGCGAAATTGATGGAAATGTTTAAAGCGCTGAGCGCTTGCGCGCAGGGTGTGAGTGCCTGGGAAAAAGTGTTGGCGCTCGATGGACGCAAATATTTGGACAGGTCAGCTGGGGGCAGACCGGAGACCTGTAAAGTGTAACGTCAAGTGTCAAATGTCAAATGTGTATTACAGCTGCTGGCGGTGTGTCAACGGAAACTGAGCAATTTGTAATAAAGAATCAATTTGTGGCTGTCAAAATGTTTATGTCAAACGTTTTCACATAAATAAATGTAACACATTCAATAAATGTTTTCATCAGTTTACAGCAACCGCATGCTTTCCTTAACATTGGCTAACTGCCAACTTGAACTGCGTGAGCATGACATGTCGCAATTCCGGTTCATTTCTGGCAACTCGTTTTTCCTGCGCAGGCGTCAACTCGACAAAGTGAAGTGTATTTTGGGTGAAATCGACGCGTGTCGAGAAATATTGCGGTCGCTTCTCGCGTTCGCGAGTCACCACTACTTGCCGTCGGAATCGAACCCTGAATATCAGGGATCAGGATTTGACTGCGGTATCAGACGAGCCCTGGATTGTCTGACGGAATTGCAGTCAATTTTGTCTGATGTGTTCGAAAACAGTGGTGTTGGAGGCTTGCCAAGCTGTCCTGATGATGACGTCATGTCGAATTTGATTACTGCAGCCTGTGAGAAGGTCATGCTGCTTGCGCAAGACTTGCATTTAGGTGCGTGCCACTTTTCAAATGTCACTGTATTTATTGTTCTAATTGACGCGGCGTCAACTGATATTTGTTAGTTCATTCAGTCACTTTATTCGAGGGCCAAGTTCACCTCGAATTCGTTCAAATGAATTTTATTTAAATAAATCAACAAAATCTGATTTTCAAAACTTATAAAAGTTCAATTGACAATTTACAACTGATCTGTTGACGCCGCGTGAATCAATTGCATGTAGACTAGGGATGGCACGGTTTGTTTTCCTACGTTAAAACAACGTTTTTTACCTTTTAGAAAATAAACGTTTTTTAACCAGGACGTTGAAAAAATTCCATCCCTTGTGTAGACACAAAACTGAGATCATTTCCCACCCATCAATTTCTCAGACTCGGTCCAGCCCCTCGAGGGGTCCGATTTACAGCGCGCAGTGGAGCGCCGCGTCGGAATGTGCGCATTGAACAAACTGCAGCAAGTATCCGCCTCTCTAAACCAGTTGACGCGCCATCTTGGCACACTGCCAATTTGTCAACTGCGGCCCGAGCTGCCCGAATTGCGTCGACTTGCCCTTCTGTCGGGCAATACCCTGCGGGCTGCCCGATTTGTATACAAAGCCGGCTGCGCGATGGCCATGTCCTATGCAGAATTGGCTGTGAATTTGCACAAAGCTTGCGACAAGGTTCTCAGGGATGGTATTGTGCCCGCCCTTCCCAAGTTGGATGAAAATGATAAAGATGGGGCGGCTGATGATAAGGGGGAAAAGCAGTTTGATGATTCCGGCCCCGCTGGTATGGACTCTGGGCAAGGTGCGTCTTTTATCTTTTTTTTGTACTCCAGAGTGATTTCCCGCTCTGCGCATCTTCGTTGGCAGCGTGTCAACGATATTTGCATCACACAGTTCTGTTGTTCTTAAGGCATGTTCCGTGATGATCGAAGAGCATGAAGTATTTATTAGTTTGAAAACCATTCCGTTTTTGAGTAATTATTGGCACGCTTCAACGTGAACTGTGCGTACACAGTCTCAAATAAGTGTATCGATAAAATCTATCTGAAAGCCAACGATATCACATTTCAATCTGCAGGCATCAAAGACGTGACCGATGAAATCGAAAACGAGTCGCAAATCGAGGGTCTCAAAGGTGACGCCGACAAAGACAATGAACAAGGACAAGGTGCCGATGACAATCAAATGGAGCACATTGACAAGCCGATTGAGATGGACAACGACTTTGATGCGGCCCTGGAGGAGTTGCAGTTGGATGGTGAGTTCTTGGTGATGGCGGTTGGTACTTTTTGACTACCGCTGCGCGTGGAGACCCGGAGCGCATGTTGGCTCCCCCTACATGCACTCCGGGCCTACATGCGATTTCTCCATGCTCCAAATAAAGGGCGAAATTGCGAAAATTTGGAAAATGGAAAATTGGTTTGCGTCGAAAATTCAAATTTCAATTTGTTAGGGATAGCAAAAATTTATGTCACATAATTAGGGTTCAAACGGGATCCCAATCCCGATCCCGAAATCCAAAAATACCAATCCCGATCCCGATCCCGAAAATTTTCAAATCCCGATCCCGATCCCAAGAAACTCCCAAGTCCGGGATCCCGATCCCGGAAAAATTAGTGGAAATTATCAAAAGTGAAATAATGACGTTTTTGCGTGCAAAAAAGTGGATGCAAACCCCCAGTGTCAATTTTATGCCACTTTTCTGGTATCCAACAGTGTTTTGAGACCTTTATGAACAACTGTGAATACCAAAAAATGGCCAAAATCTCTATCCCTAGAACCCAATCCCGATCCCGGAAAAATGCCAATCCCGATCCCGTGACCCCAATCCCGGCCAATCCCGATCCCGATCCCAAAATCTCAAAAAAACTATCCCGATCCCGAAACCCCGATCCCGAAACCCTGATCCCGAAACCCCGATCCCGAAACCCCGATCCCGATCCCGAAATCTCAAAAAGTGAATCCCGATCCCGATCCCGAAAAGTCAATCCCGTTTGAACCCTACACATAATTAGATTAGTTAGAATTTGGCTAACTGCCAAACTGAAACCTTGTATTCCATTTAAACGCAGACAATGATTCCGGTTCGGAGAGCGGACAGGAAGACAATCCCGAGCCGCAATCCGACTGGCAAATGGGAGAAAACGAAGACAACCAGCAACAACAAGATCGCGACCAACTGGACCCGAATCTTTGGGACGAAAACAAAGATGACCAAAAGGCATTGGACCAGAGTGAGGATAGTTCCCAGAAGGTATTTTAATAATGAATACTTTTAGATTTAATTGATCATTTAATTGGAATAATTATGATCCGAAACAAAAGCGATACACACTTCACACATCAGTTGACGCAGCGTTGTCAATTGTTGATATATTGAATATTGATTATATTAGTGTTAATTCCGGTAAATTTTTCATTTTAATTCAAATCATTTTTATTTAACGTTAATTTTGACGTCATTTCAATTTGAAAAATTCATTAACAACCCAAATAATTCGACTCCGCGTCTACCAGAGCGCTGTATATCGGCACATTGATGCTTTTTCCGTCATTTTCGTCCACTTTTAGCCCAAACACAGTTTTGTACATTTCAGGCCACAGAGAACGTCGTAGCCAAGGACAATCATGTCCCAGCCAAGAATCAAGAGCCTGATCAGCATGATTCGGACGATAAAAATGGTGAAAACGAGCCCCAGGATGTGCACGAATTGCAGAACTTGGAAAATGTGGACGAGCGCAGCGACGGAGAATTAGATAATGATGCGGAAAATGTGGAGAAAAAAGTTGATGAGAAAGTTTGTTTCTTTTTTGTTGTTATTTTCGGGGGGGGGGGGTATTTCGGAAAGTACTTCTGTTTTATTTTGGTTCATTCATTTTGCATTGTTTGTTATTTTCTATGGCGTTTGTATAGAAGGAAATACAAAAGAAAAAGTACATAAATGAGTGTAAGAAATTGAACAACGATTGAAATTACACCCAAGTTTGACAAGTTAAATTTCGTAGTAAATAAATTTGACAAGTCTGTGTGTTCACTCCAGGGACGTAGCCAGGATTTTTGAGCGGGGGGGGCGGATTGTATACAGAGCTCGGCGAACGGGGGGGGGGCGGCGCCCCCCCCCCCCCCTAAAATTTTACCCCTGTAGTAGGGGAATGGCGCCATGGCGCTGGCGCCATTCGTAGGCACCACGCCATGGCGCCACTGGCGTTGGCATTGGCGCCAAAACAGCAGCATATGTCTGTATTTTACAGGCATATACAGCGACATGGACACGAATTGAGTCCATTTTCACTGGTTTTGAGGCCGCGGTGACCGGTCAGCCGAAAATATATGTTGTGAAGGGAAAATGCGCGCTTGCGCGCAAAAATTTTTCAAACTGTCGACAAAATCGTCTTCTGAAAGTGCCATTTCTGGCACATTTTTTGGTCCTTCCCGGGAAGGGGGGGGCGGCCGCCCCCCCCGCCCCCCCTGGCTACGTCCTTGGTTCACTCCATGGTGTATTTTTCTAATAGACCCCCCCCCGAATAACACCCCCGGGGGTGCTAATTCAAAAACACTTGCACAGACGTCAGCCGAGAACGACCAAAGTGCATCGGAAGCGGACCAAGCGGAACAAAACGAGCCTCACGAAACTGTGGACGGTGATCAGGCAACCAGCAGCGAAAGTGGCAGCGAGGTCGGTGCCGACGAGCAGCTGGAGGAGGGAGTCGCTGATGAGATGCTGCAGGAGGATGCGCACCTTGACGAGCACGTCCAGGAGAAGGATGATAGTGTCGGTGGTTTTTGTTTCCAATGATATGATGAGGGTGGAGCGGGACTTGATTTAAGGAAGGAACGTTTTCGTTTTTAAAATCAAAAGCCAAACTGTTCATGCGTGCCCCACTACTTAAGCCATTTTGAAAAATTTGGATTTTGATTTTTTTTAAATCATTCAACTCGAAAATTTATTTTTAACATAACCTGGTTGATAAGATAAATTTTTCGCCTATTGTAAAATATAAAGATGTTTCAATTCAAATGAAACTTTGGAATTTTGCGAATGATATGATTCTTTACTTGAAACATCACTTAAATCGAAACCGCACTTACTATCACACTCAAAAGTCAACCCATCTAACCATACACCCCCCTCCCAACCCAGACCCCCCTCCCCCAGCCAAGCAGCGGTGGCATGGGGCAGCAACAAGAGCCCGGTGCCGCTGACGACCTGATGGAGGTTGATGACTGTGCCAATGAAGACACCGTGCAGCAGGATGCCCAGTGGCAGGCCACTGCTAGCGCTACGGGTGAGTGTGGTTTGTGAAGGGGGGTTTGATGGTGGTATTTTGTTTACTTGTGCCGCCTTAGATGGTGATGGAAAGTTGGCACTGATCCAATTATAGGTGGGGTAGTTTCATTTCGGTTTGAGAGGTCGGAATGAGTAGGATTAAATGTAAAACTAATCGAATTCATTCAGTGAAATTCTAGTTTTGAAAAGAAATGGTACTTTTTCTATTACACTGGTCCGAAATTGTAAGTGCTTCGAGTTTGTTTTCTAAATTCAATATTTCAATCCTTAGCCATAATTCAGGTGCAGCTGGCGAGCCTGGCGGAACCGAACTAGAAAGTGGTGCCGATGCTCGCGGCGCTGATAAATCGGAATTCAGTGCCGATTTCCAACAGTCTGCTGAGCAGAATACAAGGTTTGTTAGTTTATTGTTTTGTATTTACTTGAATTAAATATTTAATCTGATATGAGTTGACATTGTACCCAATTCCTGTAAAAAGTTTCCATTCGTCAACCGAATGGGGAAATTACCACCCTCTCGGATATTTTATCAACTGACATTATCATCGGACTTTTTTTTGAATAACTGGTCTTTATGACCAAAATGCAGATTATCCGTCACAATAATCTGAAATTTTTTTGGTCTGAGCTCATTATAGCATTGTACGTATATCACTACCGTATATCCTTGAATAAGACCTCCCCGTTGATTAACATTGCCCCTCGAATAACTCCCCCCTCTGGTTATTTGATATGTGTATCCACAGAGGGTGTAGCGGCCGTAATGAAAACCCGGCCGTAATGAAAGCCTGGCCGTAATGTATGCCCACCCGGCCGTAATGAAATCCTGGCCGTAATGTAGGGGATGCAACATTCCGGCCGGAATGTAACATCCCCTACATTACGGCTAGGCTTTCATTACGACCGGGTAGGCATACATTACAGCCAGGCTTTCATTACGGCCGGGTTTTCATTACGGCGAAGCCCCCGCCGTATCGACAATGTGTAGTTGAATGATTTCTATGCCAATGAATGTGAATGTTAGAATGGATACCTTGTTTTTGTTGTTGTTGGAGGGGCATGCCTAATACGCACATCTGCCCGTTACGCACATTTGCCCGTTTTTTCACTTGACGCTTTTTCAAGTGATTTTCAGATATGAGCTAAGTGGAAAAAAAGTTGCGAAATGACATTAGTGAACCTTTTTAACTTCAAATCTTCAAATCACTTAAAAAAGTGTCAAGTGAAAAAACGGGCAAATGTGCGTAACGGGCAGATGTGCCTATGGGGGTGCACTGATACGCACACGTGCCCGATACGCACATTTGCCCGTTTTTTTCACTTGACACTTTTTCAAGTGATTTTCAGATATGAGTAAAGTGAAAAAAAGTTGCGCAATGACATTAGTAAACTTTTTTCACTTCACTCATATCTGAAAACCACTTGAAAATGTGTCAAATGAAAAACAGTGAAAAATAGCTATTTTTCACTGTTTTTTTCACTTGACACATTTTCAACTGATTTTCTGATATGAGTGAAGTTAAAAAAGTTCACTAATGTCATTGCGCAACTTTTTTTCACTTTAATCATATCTGAAAATCACTTGAAAAAGTGTCAAGTGAAAAAACGGGCATATGTGCGTATCGGGCACGTGTGCGTATCAGGCCTGCCCCGTGCCTATTAGGCATGCCCATATTTATGTATATACTATCGCACTGCAGCAGTGATCCCAAGCCCGGATTATCAAATCGACCCTCCGATGAGCGGCGCACAGCGGCGGAAAATGAACAGCAAGCAAAGGGTGCAGAAAAAGTGCCCATCGAAAAGACTGTGCAAGATGAAAAGAAGACACCGGAGGAAAAGTGTGCAAATACGGCAGAAGCGTGGAAGCATTCGGAAAATATTGGTGGGTGTAGGGGTGTTTAGAATTTTGAAAAACAGTGGAAAATCCCTAAACCTACGTGAAAAGAAACTTAAAAATCTATGGATGAAAATAAGCGATTTTGGTAGCCGGATATGGGCAAAAAGATGGAAAAATATCGATTTTTAGTGAAATTTGTCCATTCGAAAAAAAATAAAAAAAAATCGCTCGAAACTGGTCCCGCATAGATAGGTAGACAGAATTCTGGGGGCAGGTAGTATCACAAATTTCACCATTTTCATAGATATAGAGCTGACAGGATATAGCTTTATATAGAGATTCGTAGATATAGAGCTATAAGATAAGATAGCTGTACAATTTTCAACGTGTAAAAAACTTCAAAAAAATCTAACATCGACCTCTCAAAAAATCGTCAGACGCGTCAGCATCGCGCGCGGCGATCGACAGCGCCACCCTGGAGGAGGCGCAAAATGCGGCCGCGCTCTGGCAGCACGTCGGATACGAACAGGACGAACATGATGAGGAAGCGGTGCAGGTGCTGCAGAATGATCAAGAAGCTAAAATGGTGGGGGATTTGGGATTTGAGAGTTCTTTGGGACTCGGGAACAAATTTTATCGATATGCACACGTGATTCTATTTATTTGATCATCAAAGCAAAACTTGTAATTTAAAAGCAATGTAATTTATAGGTGCGATGTGAATTGACAAATATTTAAGAAGTTAGAACTTAAAAAGTTGGAACGCTTATAAATTTACTTTTCTTTCCTATTTAGATTCAATACCCGCTGATCTTCCCACTCACTAATTGTCAAAAATTCTGTCAATGCTTAAAATCTTAATTCATCTTTGTTGTTTAAAAATGATATTTAAAAAAGTGACATCTTTCAGCTGGACGAAACAACACGTGACGTAGCTGGTTCATCCGAAACAAACGCAATTCATGCGGAAACTGAAACTGCGGTGGAAACTGAAGAAAATGCGGATGGGATAAAGACGGCTGGTGACGAGCAATTTTACGAGGAATCCACATTCCACACTGCCATGGATTTCTACTTGCAGGTTTGATCGGTTCATTTTTGTAAAGACGTGCATATCAAATTGATTTTGCCAGTGATTGGGTCAAGTCCATCTGCCACTGGTCCCAGAATCTGCAAACGCCCTGTGAAATTGCAAATGTCAAATGCCATGCAAATTGTCAAAAGTCACCTAAAATGTTGTCACTTGTTTTGTTGGTCTTTGGTATTTTACATGACTGTTGACACTTTGTATAACATTTTACATTTTACAGGGCATTTTACCAAATATACCTGACGTTGGTCACGAACCCTGTATACTTAAAGCTCACTGCAAGACTCTCCATCACTATAAAAGCACCAAAAAAGTTACACCCCCACCCAGGCGAGCACGTCCCACCTGTCCCAACCCAACACCCAACCCACATCCACCCTGGACGCATCTGGCACTGAGCCAACAACGGCGGCCGCGCTGCACAGCTGGCTGGAGGCGGTGGCGAGCACGGACGCGCTGGCGGCGCAGTTGGCAGAGAACCTGAGGCAGGTGTTGGAACCCACCAAGGCGTCGCAGCTGCAGTGAGGGGGTGGGGTGTTTTCTGCGGGGGTTGTGTAAGCTTTCCCAGTTGACAGATTTAGTTGACTTTAAACCTGACATTTTTCAGTAGACTTTTTACAGTTGACATTGTGCTTACTTGGAATTGATGTATTCGATCAAATATTTCCTCTATCGCGGACGCGGTGAATGGCAGTGGATGAGGCTTTGCGGTGTTTTGATGAAAAATCTTGCATCATCATGCAACTTTTATCCGCCACCGACGCTGACAGAAATGTACTGCGATATGGAAATTGATCCGATGGGACATTGTAGAATTCGGTGTTAAATGTCTGTTATTGAATAGGCCATATATTTTTGTATTTAGTGACGTCAGTATAGGGCTCGTATAAATATTGTAAACACTATGACGACGGCCCTGTAAACTATTTAAAGTCTGTCATTCAAAGCTCGTCAAACATCACTGTGTTTTTGCCACGTCCCTACCTTATAACTCCCCCAAACATGAGTCAGTCACTGATATAAGTTTACGAGATTTTTTAATTCGTCTAGTGCAATTTGCTCAAAGCTAAATAAACCAAACTGAACTCTATCCAAATCGATATCCCCTATCGATGTCACGTAAATATTTGTCACTTCTATGGCTACATTGCAATAGCTAGGACCCACTCCGCATCAAAGCCCATTCCGCATGTAGACCCATTATAGACACATTATGCCTGCAGGGGTGAGAAAGGGGGGTGGGTAACACCACCCAAACCGCCCAGCTATCTATCTATCCCTGGCGCAAATTTTTTTTGGCTGCATTGCCCTGAACACCCCCCCCCCACCCGCAAATTGCCTAGCTATCTAGCTATCTGGAGCGCTTTTGAGCAATTTTACCCTAATTTTCACCAAAATTTCCTAATTTTCATACTTCTTAGAGATTTTCACCTTCAAAATAACTAGGTCATGTGTTTTATTACCTATTTTCAACATGCCAGGTATAATTAAATGTGTTCCGGGTCAACATGCGGGATGGGTTTACATGCGGAATAGTGCACTGCCCATTGCAATTCCGACCGATCGCAGGGGCGACTATCGAACGGGGAAGCGTCTGAACGTGCGCAAATTGATCCCGTACATCGCTAGCAATTATCGCAAGGACAAGATCTGGTTACGACGCACAAAGCTGGCCCGAAGGAACAACCACATTCTGCTAGCTGTCGACGATTCTAGGAGTATGGCTGACAACGACACCCCGAAGGTGATTTGAAAAGTTTTTATACAGATTTTTGTGTGTTCTGTTGATGTTGCACCGTGCACGCTTCTATATACGGGTAAGTGATTTTGTAAAAATATTTTTTTCAGAGAAGTGTCAGGTGTGTTTTATATTTCAAAAAATATTCTGTGAAGGATATTTGAAAGAATATAATTAGAATATTCGTGTGAAATTTCTTACTCGACAGCAGTTTTACATTCCAGTCCTGGTTTATCCCCAATGATTATAGACTTTTCTGTCCAATCAATACTCGCGTTATTTCCACGTGCCACCACCCTGGCAAATCGCCAATTCACCTTCATCCAGCTGGCGCTGCTGTCCCTGTCGCTGCTGCAGTCGGCCCTGTGCAGAGTGGAGGCGGGCACGTTGTCCGTGTGCAAGTTCGGCGCCGACGCGCAGCTGCTCGCAGGCGACAACTCCAGCGGCGGCAACTGGAGCTCCGATGATGGCGCCAAGTGCGTGCAGGCGCTCACTTTTCGACAGAACAGCACCAATGTGGCCAAGGTCGGTTCTGCACTTTACAGTTGACGCGGCGTCAATTGACTCGGTTGTTAACTGAATTTCTGATTGGAACTGTGTAAGGAGTATTTTTTGATATTGAAACTGTGTCAAAATCATATTTTTGATATTTGAATTTTGTAAAAAAATCATTTTTTGGATAACATAATCGGATAATTTTCACATTCCATTTGAACGAATTCACACACTAAATTCAAATTTTGACACACTTTCAATTCACTGGCAATTCAGTTAACGCCGCGTCAACTAGTACGCGTTTCGCTCTCGTTTCCTCACATTTTCGTCCAATCAAATAAAGCGTCGCTTACAGCTGCTCGACTTTTCCGTGCGTCACTTTTCCGACCGGCTGTCGAGCGGCGACGCGCCCGCCGCCCAGCTGCTGCTGATCGTGTCCGACGGCCGCGGCATTTTCGCCCACGGCGCCGCAAAAATGATGGCCGCGCTCCAGGTTCGTGGGCGCGAAGGGGTTGAGTGGATTTTTACCCCCCCCCCCCTCCTCCCCGGTGGTTCTCTTCACTTCAATTTTTAATTTTCACTTTTGATTTGTCAAATTGCCCGAGATTGTTCGAATGTGTTCGATATATTTTACCGCCACTCGATGATCGAAAGTTTCAAACTTCTTAAATGGACATTTATTGTGTTGTGTAATGTTGTATGAATGGGACTTGAATACAGCCCACATACAAGTGAAAACCGGTTCCGAGTTCCGATCGAGAAAGACCGGCCGTGAGAACTCTAACTGAGCAAAAGGTGTTAGATTCTCCAGAGGGGGCCGGCGACCGAGAAGGAGGACCGTTTGTGTGAAGTGCAAGTCACGTTTCTTGACTCAATGTCGCCACGCGACAGAACCGCTCTTTTTAACAATCCATTTATATGCACATCGGGAATGGCATGGAAAATGGGAAGGGGAAAAAGGGGGAAATGAAACCTAGGACTGGCAAATGTGATAGAGTGGCGGCGCTATTTATACTCGGGCCGCGCGGTGCCCTTCCGTAATCCGCATGCGCCGCCATGGCGACCCAGTGCACAGCCGCCCTACTGCGACTGCGCGCTGCGTCGCCACCGCGGCGCATGTGCACTTCACGTGAATCACTTGCCCGGCGGCAACACCCCCCCCCATGCTTGGGGCCGGGGTGCCTACAAAGCATACCAAACCGTGTAAAAAAAACAAACAAAACTTGTACCCGTAAACGTACGTGAACCCGTTTTTTAAACGAAAAAAAAATGAAAGACGAAAATGTAAATAACCCGTTTCACACTCATATTAAAACACCTGAGTACAAAATAACAGTTATTTTCACAAATAAAATCCAACATATTACAAATATTTGAATAAATAAATAAATAACCAAATACCTCAGCACTCGAAAAAAATTGTCAACTATAGCCTGTTGACCAAAAACCCGTTTCTCTCAATTTAACTTTTTTGAAAAAAATCACGTCCGCCGCCAAACTTTGTAAAAAAAACCTGCCCTGAATCCTCACTGAGTTTTCTTGCCGCTGCGCTGCAGCCACGACCGCAGGTCGGTCGTCACCACGCGGCGGCGCGGTGTAGCTTCCCCGGTACTGTCGCCGAGTGGGGTGGGGGGGCGTGGGGTGTGCGACGCAGTTGGCTGCGGTTTCAGGGGGGACAGTAGGGGGGGTATTTTTGTGAAGAGGATATATGGCATGAGTCCAACTCGCCTCACCTCTGGGGAACTGTGCGGGAGTAGGTCGTCGTCGCAATCGCTGATCACTGGGCTGTGATCGGGCGACGGCGGCGGGGCGGACGGTGCTGTTTGGGTTGCTCGGCTGCGCGTGGCTGGGGGGGGGTTTGTTTGTACGGCTCGGTTGTTCAAACGGCCGACCCGTGCAGAACGGGCCTTGCGTTGCTGTTCGGCCATCGTGGCGCTGCGCTGCCGCGCTGCGGCCGCCTCTTTCTGCGCCGTTTCCATGCTTGCGATGGCCGCGCGGAGCTTGTCCTTGTGCCCGGCCAGTTGTTGCTGCAGTGCGTCGCGTTCGTCGCGAACGCGCGCCTCGGCATTCAAACTCCACCGCACCATTTGCGCTGCTTCCTGCGGGTGCACCTTGAGCCGGTCGATGGCCGACTCCAGCAGGCGGTTCGCGCCCAGCAGCGCGGAAATTTCCGTACCGGCTGCGGAGGGGGGGGGGGGTTACGAATTACGCATGTATTTTCACGCATGTTCCCCTGGTCGCCTGCTGTATTCTCACCTTCAACTGGCTTTCCGCCGTACATTTGCGGCGTCGGAAGTAAGGGGCGGGTCGCTGCTACGCGGGGCGTCATGTCTGCGCGTGATTTATTTTTTACGCTGCTATTCCAAAACACGCAACTAAGGATCGGCTCACGTGTCTCTGTGCCGGTGCGCGCGGCCGCAGCCATGCGGTCGGCCTGTGTGTCCCCCTCCGCGCTCGTGTGGCTGCCCTGTCGCCAGCTGTTTTGCATGTGCGTGTCTGCGGGGGGGGGTTTGGATAGTGTTTTGGCAGCGTGCCCAATATCCAGTTCGGCTCGGGTGCCGACTTCGCCGCTCACCTTCTGCGTTTCCAAGCGGCTGCGCCACAACCTCATTCAGCGGGACGGGCACCGGGTTGCTGTTCGGCTTGGCCGCACCATTTGCTAGCTCGGCCGACAGTACGCGCGGGCCCACCTTTCTATCGTGGCGGCCAAAGTGCGGTGTCTGCGTGGGTGCCGCGTCGGTTGGGGATTCACACTCACGGCGCCCATTTTGGACGCAGTCCCTACTGAACACATGCCGCACGGAACTGACCGTTTCCGTGCGTCCTCGCTTTGGACTCGGCTCACGCGGCTCTGTGCTGTCCGAGCGGTACGTGCTGCTGCCGCGTTGCTGGCGCCGGTTGCGGCTGGAGCTGCCGCGTCCGCGTTCGTTGCCGCCGCGCCCACGTTCGCTGCCGTATCTGCTCCTGGATGCCATCGTTTTGTCGAGTGGGCGGTTGCTGGTGGGGGGGTGCGGGATGGAATTTCGAGTTGGCACGTTGCCCGGATATTTTTCTTTTTTCTGGATTTCGTTGGCGATTGTGAGCCAATTCACGGGGACTCTTTGGATATAGTCTCCTGTATCCACCAGGGCAATTGACTTATCTATTCCCACAACTTCGTAGGGGCCCGTGCGCAGGGGGCGTATTTTTTGCTCGACTGCCATTCCCCAGCGCTTTTCTATGTAGACTGTGTCACCTGGCTGTTCTTATCATGTGCTTGTTTGTATTGCTGTTGCGCGTTTTTCAGATGCGTTTTGGCTCGCTGCCATAATGTCTGTAAGTGCCCCGGTCGGTCAGCGGCTCTCGGCACCTTTATGGCTAGTGCTTTCAGGGTTTTTTGCAGCCTTGTGTTGGCGCTGGGAGGGTCTTTGTCGTCGTTGTCATCTACTTTTGGTGAGTTTTCCATTGTTCCGTTTAGTAGCGGGGGCATGTATCCAAATAGTAATTCAAATGGTGCGTGTGCGATGTCGCGGTTGTATGCTACATTCATGCGTAGTGCAATTTCGGGTAGGGCTTCTGGCCAATTGCGTGAATTTGCATTATTTTGTGCCCATTGTCGAGTGAGTTGTTCCACGCTGCGTATCGCTCGCTCAGCCAAACCGTTGGACTGGGAATGGTAGGGGGTTGTTGTTCGCAGCTTTATGCCCCACTTGTGTGCCATCTGGGTGACATCTTTGTTGACATACTCAGTGCCATTGTTGCTAATCAACTCTGTTGGGGGTCCAAATCGATGAATGACCGTCTTCTCGATTGCTTTTGCTACTGCTTCCCCTGTCAGTTGTCGCAATGGTGCTAGTGTTACGGCCCTTGTGAGGTAATCTACCGCTACTAGCAGGTGCTTAAATCCCTTGAACTCTGGCATTGGGGTCGTGTCGGTGGCGACTTTTTGCCATGGTCGTGTTCCTGGTTCTACTGGGAACAATGGGCTGAAGCCCCTCCGTTGGCCATCTTTTGTGATTTTGCATGTGTGGCATTTTTTGACGAAAATCGCTGCGTCTTGTCGCATTTGTGGCCATGCGGCTGCTGTGCCGACTTGTTGTGTGGTGCGTTCAGCGCCGCCGTGCGCGCCTAGGTTGCCTGCGTGTGCTCGGTGCAGCAACCCCTCTCTCATGTGCTGCGGGGCCCATGGCTGGAATCCCTGCGGCCCCCGGTACTGGATGACATCATTTTCTATTCTATATTGGGCCGAGCCCATGGTGCCTTTGGCGAATTTGTCTCTGATTATTTCACCTTCTGGGTCTTTGGCTTGCTCTTGGCGCCAGTTGGTCGTCGTTTGTGTGCATCGGGCGATGTGTGGGCATAGCTTTTCTAATGGGATTCGGATAACCTCGCTCGCCCTCTGAAACGCCATTGTGTCTGGGTCGTCGATTGGGTTTCGGCTTAGCGCGTCTGCGACCACATTGTGTTCCCCTGGGCAGTACTCGATCGTTAGGTCTTTCAGTGATAGGCGCATTGCCCAGCGGTGCGTCCAGCGCTCGATCTTTCCGTGTGCTGGTTTGATTAGTGCGTTGACTAGTGCTTTGTGGTCGGTTCGTAAGATGACTTTTTGGCCGTCGATGTAGTCGCCCAACCTGTCCAGTGCCCATGTGCAAGCTAGCGCTTCTTTTTCTATGGTGGACCAGTTTTTATGGGACGTGGGCAGTTTTTTGGACACAAAGGAAACTGGTCGTAGCCGATCTGGGTCCACGTCGCTTTTTTGCATGAGCACTGCACCTAGTCCTAGGTCGCAGGCGTCCGTGTACAGATAATACTCCTTTGTGCGATCTGGGTGGGCTAGCACGGGTGCCGAGCTTAGCTTTATTTTTAGCACTTCATATGCGTTTTTTGCGTCGGCTGTCCAGTTTGCGTGGGGTGGGATCGGGTCGTTTCCGTTTACTCGGTACTTCCCTTTGGCCATTTCATTCAGCGGCGCTGCCAGTCGGTGGAATCCTGGAATGTGCTGGCTGAAGTAGCCTGCTTTCCCTAAGAAGGTTTTTATGGCCTGTTTCGTGGCCGGTGTTGCCATCTCCAGTATCGCTGCGATATTGCTTCTTTTTGGGGCGATGCCGTTTTTGCTCAACTCGAAACCAAGGAATTTTACTTGGGCGCAAAAGAAGTGACATTTTTCTGGCTTTAGTCGTATTCCCGCCCACTTCAACCGGTTGAACAGCTGCACCAAGTGCTGCATGTGTTCCTCTGGGTTGTTGCTGGCCACAAGGCAGTCGTCAATGTACGCAAAAAACGCTGGCCGTTCGGGTTCCTGGTTCAACCCTGTCAGCACACAGTCCATGAGCCTTTGGAAACTGGCTCCGGCGTTTTTTAGGCCCAGGGGCATTCGCGTGTAGCTGTACTGGCCGCGACTGCACACAAAAGATACCATATCTCTTGTTGCCGGGTCGGAGATGGTTACGTTGTAGTAGCCGAAACTGGCGTCCATGGTTGAAAATATTGACCGTCCGCTCATTTGCTGGAACATGTCAGTTATCCTGGGGAGTGGATATGCGTCTCGTACTGTGACGTCGTTCAATTTTCGAAAATCTAGGCACAGGCGATAATCTGACTTTCCCTTCGGGACGATGACCAGGGGAAATGCCCACGGGGATGCTGACGGGACAATTAGTTTTTTCTTAAGCATCTCCTCTATGGTTCGCCATACGAATGCTCGTTTCGGGGGGGTCTCGAATCGCGCTGCGCATTTTATTGGTTCCGCGCCTGGGATTAGTTCTATTTTATGTTCGGTGACTTGTGTCTCTCCGATGTCGTACTCGTTCATACTGAATAGTCCCTCTTGTCGCGCTAGTAGGTTTTTGAATCGCTCTCCCAGTTCTGGCGGGAGTGCGTCTTTGCTTTCGCTTGGCAATCTGGGCCAGATTTCTTCGATCCGTTTTTGTTCTTCTTGTGATAGTTCTTTCCATTCTGGGATGCTGTCGGATGGGGGTGGTGGTTGCGGCAATTCTTTCAATCCCTGGGCTGTAACCCTTTCCGGCTCTTCCAAAATCAACGCGTGGGTCGTCGCGTATATTTCCGCGATTTTGGTGTATGCTGGGATATGGCATTCTGCGCCTGTTGTGTTTGTGACCCATAGTGGGAATTCTGCCGTGTCTAGCCATTGCCGACTTACTTGGAAGGCTGCATCGCATGCGATGCCCGGTATTAGCTGCCTCAAACTGCCATCTGTGTCTCGTGCGTATGGGTCCAGTGCGTATGCTACTGTGTCTCCTGTTTCTGTCTGTGGTGGGATGTGGTGGCTTTTGTCGACCGCTACCTTGATGTGATACTGCTGGCCTGCAAAAATGGTTGCGTCGTGCAATGTGCACACGTCGGCCGTGCGGAATGTTCCTTTTGTGTCATTGCTTGTTCGGAGCACTCCGCCCTCGTGGTTGTATTCGCCCGATAATCGCTCTAGTTCCCTGTGAGCTGTTTGGACGATTTGCAAGGGGCCTAGGATTGCCGCTCGGCCGATTAGTAGTGGGTCTGCTGGGGGGAGAAATTCCATCAACTTCACTACTGCGGGTAGTGTGTCCTTGCGTTGTACGCCATCCGGGGTCTGGTGCGTAACTGTCATGTCGTAAATCCGGAGCCATTCTCCTTTGATGATTTTTCCCGAGGTGCGGATATGGCTGCCTGTGTATGGCCGGAATTTCGCCCGCTCCTTTTGGGGGTCCAGTTGTGCTTTTGCCCATACACATTCTAAAGTGGCGTCCTCGATGAAGAGTCCGATGTTGCATCCTGTGTCAATGTGTCCCGAAATGGGGATCTCATGGAAAATGATTGTGGCCATTGGGTCTGGCGAGCCCATGGTCGCTCCACATGATTGTTCCTTGGTGCTTGCTACTGTGGGGAACCAGTCGTCGGATTCGTTACCGTCCTCGGTCTCTGGGTCGACGAAATTGTCCCAACTTTCATCCTCGTCTTGCTCTTGCGTGCTTCGGACGTTGGGCGTTTCCCTGAACGCGATGTCCATCTCTTTGCATTTCCGTCTCATGTTCTCCCTGGCTTCTTCTTCTGTTTTGCCCCGCCTATCCAGCGATTGCAGTATATTGTCTGCTTTGCCGGTTTGGCATGCCGGGGATGCGGGATTGATGTAGCAGTTACTTGGGTCATGGGCCATTGGTTTCAGGTGTAGATGGAATGTGCACCATGGGCCCTTGTGCGTTTTTGGGTCAAACGTGGCTCTGACACCGTCTGTTTCGTTATTGCGCATTTTTTGCTCACTTTGCCAGCCGGTGTTGTACCGTGGCCGGTACCGCTGGGTTTTTTGTTCATCCTTGCGTTTTGCACGGGCTCGCTCTACCTCTTCCCGAGCTGCGTCGATTTTGGTTATCGCTCGATTCAGCGTGCACGCTCCATCCTGCCAGCGTTCGCGCCACATGTACCAGCAGTTCACTGGTGCTAGGCTGGGGGCTTCTGTGAAAAACTTGTCGCCGATCATTCGCTGTCGGTCCTGATCTGACATTGTCTCGCTCACGTGATGGAAATTTGCGCAGAGGCGGGTGTGGAAGGATGACGCGGATTCTCCTGTCTCTGGCTTCAAATTGTACCAGTCCGCCACTGAGTGCACCGTGTGGTCTGCTTGGTACGCCTCTACCAATGTGTCCACTACGTATATTATGTCGTGGCGTTTGTTGATCCTTACCGCCTGATACTTGTTTTGCGCGTCGTCTGTGAGGCACTGCATGAATAC
The DNA here is from genome assembly GCA_964036195.1 of Sphaerolaimus hirsutus. Lineage (NCBI taxonomy): Eukaryota > Metazoa > Nematoda > Chromadorea > Monhysterida > Sphaerolaimidae > Sphaerolaimus > Sphaerolaimus hirsutus. The sequence goes on along the minus strand of OZ038459.1, from coordinate 3,218,238 downwards.
ATTGTTCCAAAAGAACTGCTGCTGGCATTCTGGTATTCCCATTGCCTGTTGCACGATCATGTGCAGCCAAAATCGGAATGGCCCCGTCCGGCTGTTCTTGCTCCCATCGAATTTGATTTGTTTGCTCGCCGTAGTTGCCACGTGGCCCACGCCAACCTTGTCTTTTGGGGCCCGAATTGTGCTTAGTGGTTGTAGGCCGTCTTCGGGTGCGATCACAAATCGTTCCATGTATTCGATTATTTGTTGGAGCAGAGGGCCTTGGGTCAGTGTTGCCAGGCGGTCTTCTGTCGACCAACGCCACGGGTCGCTGTTGCGTTGCGTTGTGGTTTGAGGGGAGTTTGTAAGCGTGTTATTCGCCAGCAGGCGCGTCAATTGTTCCATTCGCTTGTTTTGCGAGGTGACCTGCTGTTGCAGTTGGCTGAACTGCTGTTGTAAGAGTGACGCCATAGCCGCTAGGTCAGATGTCTGCGCTTTGACTTCGGCAAATGGCGTGGGGGATTGCGCGTTGGGGGATTGCGCGTTGGGGGATTGCGCGTCCAGGGGTTGCATTCTCGGTTGGAGCAATGGTGCTCTGTTCGCGGTGTCGTCACCGCTGTCACTGTCGTTGCTGCTATTTGCGTCGTCATCTTCGGGGTTATCGATTGTTATTGTCGATAGTTGCGACGATTCAAAATATTTTTCCGCTAGGCGTAACAACCGCCGGCTTAGCGTTGCGTTGCTATCTTTGCCCGCCACTGTGCCCTTGGGCCAGTCTGACTTTCGCAGTTTGTTTATGGATTCAATGGCGTTTACTAACGCTCTTCTGCGTCGGAAATCTGTCCATTCGGAAATTTTTTGGCTCAGTTCATGCTCTTGGTACGTTATTTGCGTGCGCGGGGCGGAGCTGGACTGCGTGCCCGCTAGCGCGTTGATTTGGTTGCTTTCGGACATTTCTCGGGGCCGCTGGTAATTTTTCGCGGGGACAGGAGAATGTCTTTGCTGGGGTTTAATGCTGTGTGGTCACCATGTTGTATGAATGGGACTTGAATACAGCCCACATACAAGTGAAAACCGGTTCCGAGTTCCGATCGAGAAAGACCGTCCGTGAGAACTCTAACTGAGCAAAAGGTGTTAGATTCTCCAGAGGGGGCCGGCGACCGAGAAGGAGGACCGTTTGTGTGAAGTGCAAGTCACGTTTCTTGACTCAATGTCGCCACGCGACAGAACCGCTCTTTTTAACAATCCATTTATATGCACATCGGGAATGGCATGGAAAATGGGAAGGGGAAAAAGGGGGAAATGAAACCTAGGACTGGCAAATGTGATAGAGCGGCGGCGCTATTTATACTCGGGCCGCGCGGTGCCCTTCCGTAATCCGCATGCGCCGCCATGGCGACCCAGTGCACAGCCGCCCTACTGCGACTGCGCGCTGCGTCGCCACCGCGGCGCATGTGCACTTCACGTGAATCACTTGCCCGGCGGCAACAGTAAAATATAAATTATCTCGAAACCCTACTTGTTATCGCAGGGCACTTAAACAGTTGCGGGACTGGTTGTGGTCCCGCACCCTGTTAAGGGTAATGTGTCAGTGAAAATCAAAAAAAAAATTTCCTGAAGTTTTCATAACATTCGACAAATTTATATGACATTTTACACTTTACAGGGTGCGTGACTGTAACCGAATGTGACTCCCTTTTGTCGCGACATTGTTTACTATTTTTCATTTATAGCGGACGCTGGCGGCGGGAATCTTCCCAGTCTACATAATCGTTGATAACCCGAAAATGGGCGCTTCCGTGCTCGATATCAAGGTAATTTATATTCATTTATTTAAAAAGCACATACTGATTTTTTTAATTAAGTTACTGATTATTTAAATTTAGGGAATCGAGTCTCGTGAAAAATAGTGCACCAAATTTACCCTTATCAGGGTATTTTTTACTAAGGATCAAAAAAAGACCAACTTTTCGAGACCGATACCGCGATAGACTTTTTATGCTTAACCCAGCATCCATTGTAATCTGTCGACTTGAACATAAATATGACTCGCCTTGGCCAGTTCCGCAAATTGAGAAGTGAAATGGCAAAAGCGAAGTAAAAAATAAATAAAAATAACAAGTAGGTAATTTGCTCTTCACTTTGCCATTTTACTCCTCAATTCGCTATTGCCGTTTTACTTATCATTTCTCAATTTGCGGAACTGGCACCAGGGGCCAGTTCCGCAAGTGGAAAAGTTAAGAGTTAAAACTTAAGAGTTGAGTAAAATGACAAATGACAAGTTAAGAGTAAAGTTAAAAGTTAAGAGTTGAGTAAAATCGTTTGTCGTTTAACTCTTAACTTTACTCATAACTTGTCATTTTACTTAACTCTTAAGTTTTAACTGTTAACTTTTCCACTTGCGGAACTGGCACCTGGTCACCAATTTCGAATGTGTCGCGCAGGTGCCAATTTTTTCCGCGACACCGGGCGCCGCTCCGGCCATCAAATCATACATGGAAGATTTCCCGTTCCCGTTTTACGTGCTTTTGAGGCAAATCGACGCCCTGCCCGCGGTGGTTGGCGACGCGCTCAGACAGTGGTTCGAGGCGGTGCACGGAGCCAAGTGAGCTGATGTTGTGGTTCCGCGAAACACCGTATATGCTCGAATAAAACCCCCTTGAATAACTCCCTTCCCTTGAATAATTCCCCCCTCAAAAGCTGACGAAAAAATTACCCTGCTGAGTCTTATTCGAGGATATACGGTAGTTGACGCGTGATCAGCAGTCAACTGAGAAGCACGTTTTTCAGCGTGTTTATGAATGACCGTTGATCGTTTTGTTTGGTCTTACGTTTGAACGTTTACGCTGACAAACTGACACTATCGCCAAAAAAATCGCATTCCGCAAAAAGTGGAACAAACGAGTGTATTTTTCAGTTCACAGCTGATAAAAGTGTCATCTACTGCGTGGCGCCATATTACTTGGTTTTCCCTATTGTAGTTTGATTTTAGTTGATAAATAACTAGATATTTGAAAATCTGGTCTAATATCATTTGTTGATAGCTCTTGTTGATTTTCTGTTATTTGTTTCAGATTTTCCTGGTTTGTGTTTACGCGGTTTGGGTTTGTTTGATATTGTTTTCATGGTTATTTCTTCGCGGGTCGACATTGTTGATTTGTTGAATGAATTTTAATATCCATTTTATTGGGTGCATGTTTTTTGGATGAAACTGGCATTAAGGACTGAATTTTTCAGTATGTGCGGCGCGCATTTGGAAGCAGTGGGAAAGTTTTTTACATTCAACCGCTTTATCTTGGCCGACTCCAACGTGGTAAACTGACGAGAAAAGTATTTAGTAGATTTTTAGTAAAATTTGTGACAATTCAGTTCATAATTGAGGTGTCTAATTCTAAAAGTCGACAAGTCCACAAAATGCGATTTTAAGTAAATCGCATTTTAAGCTTCAAACCCAAATCCAGGCCCTGGGTGCGTGTCCAATTTGGCTCTCTCATGCTTTCCATTAAGTTCCATATGTTGACAATAAAGTGTCTAATTTTCAGCCCCTAATCTAAACCTATATGTGAAGAATGTGGTGTCGCCTTCTTGCATGCGAGAACATTTTTGTTCCCGCCCGCGTTGGTCCTGCCTTATGTGAAATTTATGCACTTGTCGACTTTTAGAAATCGGTGCCCATAGTGGACTTATCACATTTCCTGCATTTTTCCCCATAAAAAGAGGATGCGGAGGATGGACTTGTCGACTTTTAGCCCAAAACTAAGTGGACTTGTCGACTTCTTGCCCAAATTTTTTGCATTTCTCCCAAAAAATGTCAAATTTGGCACTATGCCATAGGGTTGGGAATTTCAAAATTGTCGGTTCCGGTTCTCGGTTCCAAAAGATTTCGGTTCGGGTATCGGTTCTCGGTTCCTGAAAATTTTCGGTTCCGGTTCTCGGTTCGGTTCTTAAGCTCGATTCTGGTTCGGTTCTAAAATGATCAAAATTTCGGTTCCGGGTAATAGAATAACCAGGTATTGGGTAATAATCGGCTGTCTCACAGAATTTTTCTCACAAAAATAATGTAAAAATTAGTATTGTTTTAATTTTTACTCTGGAACACATCAAATATGTGTTTTTCTTTCATGATAAGTATTTATTATGAAAATGTCCTGCGTTTGCCACTTTCTGTCTGCCAAAATGACATTTTCTGTACATTCAAAATGTATGCGAGTAAATGAGTACTGGTATTTTTTCTGGAGGAAATGTAAACGTATTTACACAGTATGCGAGTACGCATATTTTTAAGTACAAACATAAATACGTTTTGCCAACTATGATTAAAACCAGGGGTAGGGAAGGGGGGTTGGAGGGGTTACTCGGCTACGACACGGCCAGCTATCTATCTGGAGCGAGTTTTGAGAAACTATACCCCAATTTTCACTCAAAATCGCTATTTTTCGTCCCTTTATATAGATGTTCACCTCCAAAATCACTAGTTCATGTGTCCTGCCTATTTTCAACTATTTTGAGTACTATGTGCCCTTATATACCCATTTTTAACCTACTTTCAGCGATTTTTCTCTTTTTCCTCCCTTCTATGCCTATATATTGTACCCCCCAGAAAAATTTTCGGCTATCTATCCCCCCGGAGGAGCGATTTGCTATCTATCCAACCCCCTGGAGGGTCGAAATCTATAATACCCCTGATTAAAACTCCCACAAAACCAATGAAAACTACCAGTTATAATGTGTATGTAAAATTACACATTCCCGCGCAATCATTTTGCAAAACAGAATGAACTAAGATGAGCTGCTGTTTAAAAATGGCGTAGATGATAGTAGGCATTAAAACGCGTTAAAAAAATCGTTTAAAACTTCAGATTACTCAAAAATTTCGGTTCTTTCGGGTATTTACTTCGGTTCCGGGTATCAGTGCCGGTTCTCGGCCGGTACGGTTCCCAAGCACGGTTCCGGTTCTCGGTTCCAAAATAGTGCTCGGTTCGGGTCGGTTCGGGTTCCCAACCCTACTATGCCATATGGGCATGTGAGGTCAAAAAATTTATGGAAAATGATGAAAAATGTGCGGAAGTAGCCCCAGATGACGTTTCCGTACCTAACTCGAAATTTTCATATTTTGGACTTGTCGACTTTTAGAATTGGACGCCTAAATTGTTTTCATTTAACAATTTACTTGACACAACAATTTACATGGTGAACACCACACAGTTATTCTTGTCACTTGCTGAATTGGTATCCATTGGTATTGGCAGGTACCGTATTTTTTTCTAACAGAACGCCATTTAAAATCATTTTAAAGCCATTTAAAACACATTTAAAACATACTAGAATAGATACAATTTTAATGGCAATCACAACTTTTCAGTACTGATCAGTTATTTTGCATTTTTTTGCATGTGAGCACACAATTTCTCAAATAGTTGTATGGTTCATTTACCTAACATTGTTTTCCCATCCCTAGAAGTGAGTATATTTTAGGTAAGATTTTGCTGTGCATTTATGTCATATGCTGATGGCACTATTCACAGTTCACCCATATACACATTTCTATTTGCTGAAACATTAAAATCAAAAAACTATTTATTTACACAGGAAGTCTGGAAACATTTTTTCAACATGCATGTTCCTTCTAGTGATAGTGTCAAAAATGATGGTCACTTCCTGTCTTTTGAAGAATGTTTTTTTCGTCTTACCAAAGGCTCCAGGCAGAGCTGAACAACGAGTCTTCACATGAATATTTCCCCAAAACCACACATCAAAACATTTTTTCCACATAAGTCCACTAAAAATCAAACAGAATGCATCTTCAAGCTACAGCAGTACTCACTTTAACCACTTTTTCCACATGCATTCAATTCACTAATGCACAATCTAATTGTCCACAATGGAGCCCCTGGATGCAATGGTCAGATTGTTTGTGGGACAAGTGGGAAGAAGGTCGTAATGCTGTCTTCCAAGCATTGGACTTTGATTTTGGTTCATTTCAATTTGGTGAGAATTTTGATTTTTTTTGTTGTGTGTTTGTTAGCTGCAAAAAATGTGCATAGACATTGTAACATTATAAATCTCACACAATGAATTGATTGAAATGTGGCAGATGTAACAATTGTTGAAAAATTGTCAGTAAGAGCAATTCCTCTTGAAACATTTTACCCTGCTACAAAAATTTGATGAAAAATAATACCTGGTGGGTTAATTGCTACTATCTGGTACCTTTTCAGCCAAGAGAATTTACCTAATGAGATGTGACATTCATTCAGTGAAACAATCTGTACAGGTATTGTGCCAACAAAGCCTGTGCCAGTGCCAGACAAGTGTGGTCACTGTGCCTGGAGGATTCGTGCCAGAAAACGCCCCATGCAAGAAGGATGCAGGTTGCTAGATTTGTGTGTGAAATGGCACTTCAGTCATTCAGTCCAGGTCTACCTATGTAAGCCAACTAACTGTTTATACCTATGGTAATACAAAAAATTGAAACCACTCTCCAAATCAACAATATGCCTGGTAGAAATGCCATGTATTTGGTATGCAGAAAATCACCACACAGATGCTCAAAACATTCACAGGAAATGCATTGAAATTGACAGTGCTGTGTGTGATGAATATGATCATGCATGCAAACTACCAAAGACAAATTTTCCCTGTACCCGCCATGGCCAGGCACTTGCAATTGAGATGGACAAGGTCAGTTTCAGTCAAAGATATTCTGGGGGTGGAGTTGCTCCAGCTTTTAGTGCACATGTATGCTGAGTAGGGTTCAAATCAATATATCATATTGAATATTGACTATTTTTATATTGAATATTGATGTTGAAAATTTTAAAAAAATCAACCATTTTTTGATATATTGAACCTGTATCATGTCCCTAAATTAATAAATATTTACCATGTAATACCAGTATGATAATGTTTACTAGTATTGATTTCATTGTTTCAATGATAGAATTTGCATAAATCCATCAATCAGAAGACAAGTACTGGATTTGTCAGATAACTCTCCCATAAAAAATCCTCTGATGGAGAGTTACCTAGGATAGCAAGTATTGTGAAAAAATCCTTGGAAATTAATTTTTTGTTTGACAGTTTGCATGAAGATGTGTGTGTCCATGCAGCTATACATGCGGCAATGTTCAAGCCAACTAGATGTGCCTGACTGGCTGCGTGAAGTGAACAATCATATATGGGATGCTATGCCAACTTTGAATTGTGTGTACCAGCAAAATGATCATCATTTGTGTTGTTGTGGAACATACAAGACATCAACAGATGGAACAAAATGTGAACTAATGCCAACTGCTGAGGAGCAGTGCACTGAGTGGGGGGAGTTCAATGATTGGTCAGACAAGTGCATTTGGTTCACTACAGCCAGTGACATGGTGGACACCCTGCAGCAGCATTGTGCCATTGACCTGAGCCATGTCACTCAACCTTTGTGAGTGTTTCACTTTGTATACGTGAGTGTTTCACATTGTATACAAACAATGTGTGGTTTGGCTGTGCATTGTACACATTGCACACATTGCAGGGTGCGTGCACTGTTCATGGTTGGTGAGGTGGCTGAGGTGCCTGACAAGTGCGGCTACTGCAGCTTCAGGGCAAAGTGCCGCCGTCGGGCATTCGAGTCACTGTCGGGCAGACCCGTGTGTTTCCCCCTGGACGTGGAGAAGCTCGCATGTGGCCCAAAGGACTGCCCTGGCTGCGGCGACCCATGCACCCTGCCCAAGGTGGACGGCAGCTGCGACTACACTGACAAGATGCTCAATGTGGCTGATGACCAGATCCATGCCATTGAAGCCTTGCCGTACAACATGCGACTTGGTATAACAAAACTTCTGACAAATCTACCATTCGGGAAATGTGTTGAGTTAGTTTTTTCCTCACTGCAAAAGCTCAATAAGTCACAATTCATCAAAAAAGACAAATTTTGCTCTCTCCTCCCAGTTTTCTTGGTTTGTGTGTTGCTTATGCATTCTTTTTTGAATGTATCAAAGATGGAATAAGAAATGACATAATCCAAGTATTTTATGCCTGGTACAGTACATTGTTATTATTGTATGGGGTAATATGCAGTCAATTGTATCAATCGCAATCAATTTTTCTATTTAGTACCATAGTTATTTGTGTCAACTGTCCAGTTGTTACACTAAATAAAAACACTTTCAGTAAACCTCTCTGAAACTTGCATTAAATGTCCTTGTAAATATGTATGCCATGGAAACAGTGCCAGCAACTCCAGAGTATTTATGTGCTTAGAAAATTGTGATGGAATATGAGTGGGCCCCGGAAACATTTAATATTCCCAAATGGCCATTAGGGGTGATTTTCCACTTTAAAGAACATTTGAAATGATACCTATTTCACAAAACATTGGTAGCTTACAAATTAGATCCGAACTTAGAAATGTGATTAGAAATCACACACTGCACTGTCACACAGAGTGGAGGGTCGGTGCAATTGCTGCTGCCACCCATACATGCCCACAGCTGATGGCAAGAGCTGCGTGCTGGTGAACGTGTGCCGCTGGCCAAAGGACCTCCCTGAAGATGTTGCACTGCAGCTGCCTCCTCATGTGGAACTATGAGATCTTAGAGTGAATGTAAATATCCATTTTGTAAATATTGATACTTGTGATTGCTCACTCAGGGATTAAATTTGTGCCACACTAAATTTCCTAACTCAACTCAACTGAACTCATTGATCACACTTATTCAACTCAACTGAACTCATTGATCACACTTATAAATATTTATTTATGTGAGCAGTGAAGTTATAAAGTTATGTATGAACATATGAACACAAAAATTATTTGATCATTGCATATTTCAGTGTTGTAGTTGGGGGTTATGGACTTTCACACCAGAGAGCACATAGGTTTACTTTATGTATTTAGTTAAGTTCTCCACTGCTACACAAAAGTCCTTCCCAGAAAAGCACCCCCACACAGTTTCCAGCTTCAAGTAGCTGTGGGAATATATAAAAAGTTAAGAAATTTGGTCCCCACTAGGGTATCAAATATCATTTTCTGATGGCAAAATTTACAAAAAAAAATTCCCAGCTGCTAAATTTTTCATTCCATTTTTGTTTCTCCAGCTGATTTTCTATTTACTGGCAATATTTATGTTATTTTTCTGTCTCATTTTCTGTTTTCCAGCAAATATTCTGTATTATGGCAATTTTTAGTCTTTTTTGCCTCCTTTTTGATTTTCTGGCTCGACTTTCAGCTTTTAGTTTCTGTGAAACTGGTACACCTACATGCAGGTTCTTCAATTTTGTGAATTTTATGTTTCCAGCAAAAATTCTGCATTTTTTTCATTTATGGCAAAATTTCTGCTGATTTTTGTCCATTTCCAGCAAGTTTTGCAATTTTTTCCCATTTCCATGAATATTTTGCTTGCCATTTTCTGGCATTTTATTTTCCGTTTTCTGGAGAGTGCAAAAAATTTTTATGTTTCTGTTTTCCAGCTAGTGCAAAAATTATTCCATTTTCTGTATAAAAAATTGTGACACGCTAGCCCCCACTAATTTTTTTGCGCACTGCACAGACACAAAATATTTATTCATTCACACTTATTTGGGACACGATAAAGCCAAGAAATTGTTGCATATAGGGCAACACACCCTGTAGTGAGTCGACACCACCTCCCCCATTGGCGCTCCACACGGTGGTTGACGCTACTTTTTAGAAGTCGATTGAGTCAACTCAGAGTCAACTGTTTTAAGTATAACTATTTTTAATTTTTTACCTGTGTTGATTAAGAAATATTGAGAAGTCGATTGATGTAGAATGAAAGAAGGGGATTTTTTGGATACATATTGTAAATGGCTCAGAGTCAATTGAATTTTTGACCAGTTGACTCTGAGTTGACGCTAATTTTGGCGTCAACTAGCGTGTGTGGGACCATTAATGCAGAGTAGGGGGGTGTTATGACCGTCTGCAAATCAGGAAGTTGTTTATGAATAAATAATCTACCTAATAGTATTGAAGTTCTTCACATTTGAGAATGTAGTGGTTATGTTAATTTAGTCCTCATGTTACTGATTTATGGAATTTATGGTTTGAGGTAAATATTTATGTTCTTTATCATTCTGTTCTTTACTTCACATTCTTTACACTGTTCAATGTTTGGTCTCTTCATGATAATCGTTATCCTGTTCATCCTGCGGCCAATCCCACACCCAGCCAAGTGACAGCATCCAGACAATGTTTCAGAATTGCAGCATGGGTGAGAATTTTCAAGTGACAAGTAAAATTACTAATAAATACCTGACATAAACACCTTCCCGGACAAGTTCACCACCCATTTTTTATTTCACTTCAAACGCAATATCTCCGTCCATGGGGGTGTTATAAGGCTGAAACTTTGTATATATAAAGTTGTAAGACCCCCTTACTCCCCAACAATGGGGGGAGGTGCGGCGACCCACCCTGTAGGGAGTCGCCGCACCTCCCCCATTGTTGGGGAGTAGAGGGGTTTTACAACTTTATATATACAAAGTTTCAGCTTTAAAACACCCCCATGGCCGGAGATATTGCATTCTAAGTGAAAAAAAAATGGGTGGTGAACTTGTCCGGGAAGGTCACGCCAGGTCCGCCACCCAAATTCTGAGTCGGTGCCGGACGCCATATCTCCAGTTGTAGTGGGGGGATTGATTCGAACTTTTGAGGGCATATACTCGAAACCCACCCACTACTATACACGGGCTGGGGAAGGTCGGCGACCCACCTGAGTGTGGGTTGCCGTATAAATGAATAGTTTTTTGAAAAAATCGCTGTCCACGCGAGGTCCGCCACCCGTTGTTTTTTTGATATAACGGGCTGCCAAACTAAAACTGTTGGGGGGAATTGATCGAAATTTGAGGGGGTGTACACGACACCCCCCACTACTTTTCACGGAAGGTTGAGCCCCCTGGCGACCCCCCTGAGAGTGGACCACTGGAAAATAAAATGATATTTTTGAGGATTCGCTGTCCAGGTTTAGCACTGGACAGCAAAAATAAAAATTACATTAGAATGTCCCTTGGAGGACAATGTATACCACTGTGAAAACTGTGTATTCAAAAAGCAAATTTAAAAATGAAAATTTGATCTGGTATGAAAGTGTATTTGACACCCATACACAAGTTCCAGATTAAATTTCGATTTTAGTCAAATCCTTAATACACACTTTTAAAGCTGGTTTACGATGCCTTCTAGGAGATGATTTAAGGTAAAAATTCGTGTAAACAACATTTGCCCCAAAAATCAACCATGGAGGAGATTTGATGGGTCACTGTAATGATGTCATCGATGACATCATTCCAGGAACAAAATTCGCCTTGTGGGACAGCTTTTGTGTTGACCCCCATCAAATCTCCTCTGGTTGATTTTTGGGGTAATGTTGTTTACGCGAATTTTTACCTTTAATCATCTCCTAGAAGGCATTGTGAACCAGCTTTAAAAGTGTGTATTAAAGATTTGACTTAAATCGAAATTTAATCTGGAACTTGTGTATGGGTGTCAAATACACTTTCGAACCAGATCAAATCTTCGTTTTAAAATTTGCTTTTTGAATACACACTTTTCACAGTGGTATACATTGTCCTCCAAGGGACATTCTAATGTAATCTTTATTTTTGCTGTCCAGTGCCAAACCTGGACAGCGAATTCTCAAAAATATCATATTATTTTCCAGCGGTCCACTCTCAGGGGGGTCGCCAGGGGGCTCAACCTTCCGTGAAAAGTAGTGGGGAGTGTCGTGTACACCTCCTCAAACTTTTGATCAATTCCCCCCTACAATTTTAGTTTGGCAGCCCGTTATATCAAAAAAAACAACGGGTGGCGGACCTCGCGTGGACAGCGATTTTTTCAAAAAAAACTATTCATTTATACGGCGACCCACACTCAGGTGGGTCGCCGACCTTCCCCAGCCCGTATATAGTAGTGGGTGGGTTTCGAGTATATGCCCTCAAAATTTCGAATAAATCCCCCCACTACAACTGGAGATATGGCGTCCGGCACCGACTCAGAATTTGGGTGGCGGACCTGGCGTGCACCCTGTTTACATAGCCCTTTTTACTTGCCACTTGAATGAAACTTCAACCGCCACGCGTCACTTGACACTTTCCCAGTCACTTTAAATAGGTACCACAAATCCACCACATTGTCGAGCACCCGTCCCCAGTCACAATGAGGGACTGGTCCCTGGTCGGAGGGGAGCTTGGTGGGGCCGCCGGCCGCCTTGCACTTGCGCGTCACGCTGCGCAGCCGCTTGAAGACGGGCACGTCCGACCGCACCGAGTGCACTGAGCTGACCAGCTCGCAGTGCCACGACACCTGGGGGGGGGGGTAGGTCTCAGTAGGTTTATTCATTCGGGCTTCTGTTTATTAGGGGCCAGTTCTGCGAGTTGAGAAGTGAGAAGTAAAATGACAAATGCGAAGTGAAATTACTTTTTATTTTCAATTTTTTACTTTGCTTTTGCCAATTTGCTTGCCATTTCACTTCGCCAATAAATAAATTCACTTCCAACCAATAAATTATTAAAGTTTCAAGTTTGATCAATTCCAATTCAATGCCTGAGAACAGTCGACTGTCATGTCAAAGTTCAGTCATAAAATATTCCATCTTTGTTCTGATCAGGGTTGGTTTTATAAAAATCATTTGTATACAAATTGTATAAAAAATGTATAAAAATGTATTTTATTTGTATTTTATTCTTGTTTCATTTTATTTTATTTTATTTTATTTTATTCCAAAATCATAATAAAATAATAAAATGGAACCATCTTACAAAATTTTTACAAAAATGTACAGAAATTTTACAAAAAATCCGAACCTTGCATGCAAGGCCAGAAAAACTTTATAATTAGACCTAAACATGAAAAACGGGTGACAAATCTTTCCATTACTTTGCAGAACTTACATGCAGTAGGTAGTTGCATGCAATAGGTAGCAAGTGTAAAGTAACAATTATTGATAATAATGGTTTGCATTTTCAGTAGGAGTACTGGAGTGTGTGGGGACATTTGTAAAATGTCATGCAAAGTGTCAATTGTCATGATGAATGTAAAGTAAAGAGTCAGTTGACATCTCAAATGTCACACAAAGTGTCAATTGTCATGATAAATGTCATGCAGTGTCAATTGTGTATCCGAATCTTGTGTTTTTGTATCCAAATCTTATGTTTTTGTATCGAGATCTTATTTGTTGTATCCAAATGTTGACATAAGATTTGGATACAAAACCAACAACAAGATTTGGATACAAAACAAGATTTGAATACAATTTGCTTGACAGTTGCCACTTTAATTGTTATTTGTCATGACAATTGACACTTTACTTTGTCATGACAATTGATGCTTTGCATGACATTTCATATGACATTTGACACTTCATAGGGCTTGGGACTGATCCAGCTCCATGGATAAACATGTTGAACCATAAGCAAGGAAAGAAAATTTTTACAAAAATTATGAATTTTTATACAATTTTTACAAAAATATGAATTTGTATACAATTTTTATTTTTATTTTGAAATTTTCCATTTTATTTTATTTTATTTTATTCTCAAATTTTCCATTTTATTTTTATTTTATTTTTATTTTTTTCTGAGATTTTGCCAACCCTGGTTCTGATTGACATTTTACATGACATTTGACAATTTACTTTACACTTAAAAGGGTCTGGGAATGCCCCCCGGAGCCCTGTCGGATGGAAAGACAATTCTGGTGGAATAAATAATATCTAGCTGCGAGTGTGTGTTACAGTGACTAGCCGTTCTATGCGCTGAGGCGCTCCGCACCGGCTCCGTCTCGTGCTCGTCTGCCCCACCTTTCTTGTGTAATATAGACTTGCCCACAAGCAGTTCGCCTGCACATTGGCATTGGAAATGGGGGGTTTAAATTCAAATTGGTTCATTCAGGGGATCAAACGCCGAGTTTGATTAGTGTGGTTTATCGATACTATTTTACTTGTGGTGCCGAGTCCAAGAACCGTAAAAATGACGAAAAATGAAATTTCATTTTTCATGTGGGAGTTGTCTCGAACAAGTGTTAAGTCAAATGTCACCTGTCATGTAAAATTTCAACAAAAAAAATTGAATTTTTTTACGGTACATTTTGCATGCGGCGTTTACCGTATTTCTTCTAATAGAACGGCATACCCACAATAGAACGGCACCTCAAATAGAACGGCAGGTTTTGGCACTTTTTTGCACTCACGGAATTGATAGAATGGCAGCCTCCAATAGAACGGCAGGTAGAAATTACATTGGATGAGTGCCAGAACACACAAATATAAAAACATGGGTGGTGAGTAACGATGGCAAACAGTCGAAAAAAAAGTATTTAAATTTTTAAGTGTTTTTTCTGAAATGAATTTTCGAATTTTCGAATTTTTCTTCAAAATAATTTTCGAATTTCGAATTTAATTTTCGAATTTCGAATTTTCGAATCTTTTTTGGCAATTTTTGAATTTTTTTGGCTAGTTTTCGAATTTTTTCAAATAATTTTCGAATCTTTTTTGAAAAATATTGAATATTAAGCTTTAAACACAGAATTTAGACTGTCTTCATGTTCTGCTCAGTTGTTCTAACCTTATTTTAACCATAAATTAGCATTAAAAATGGACGAAGGAGTTATGCAAACCAGTGTGCTGCTTCATTTAATTCACACATTGATACATTTAATTCGCCAACAGAGTGAAGGCAATAAAAACAACAATTTAAAAGTTGGCATCAAATAAAATATCAGCAAAAAAATACAAAAATGGCATCAAATACCATATTATTTTTTCAGAGTGGAAACTTGGGGGGGGGTTAAACGAGGGTGGGTATTTCGACGGGGTGTATTATTTAGCCAGAAATTTTTCGAAATCCCAGTACTAAATTGTTGTTTTTAGGTAACACAGATGTCAAAAAATGCAACAAAAACTGCCATTTATAAGACTCTATATACTTATATAAGTACGTAGATGGTACTAAATTAGATGGTACTAACGTAGATGGTACTAACGCCATTTATAAGACCCTGTTCTAAACAACACAGTCATTGTTTTTGATGTGTGTTCTGTATTTCCCAGATCACAAACTGCATTACGTTCTCTATACACCAAATTGGGGGGGGGGTGGTATTTCGAGGGGGGTTTATAAATGTATAGTGAAAACTTTGAGGGGGTATTTCGAAGGGGGGGGGATATTTCGAGGAAATACAGTATAAAAACGGATGCGTTGAAGTCCGCCTCTTCCGCCGTGGATGACATTTCAACGTTTTTTTGTTACGTTTCGCTTTTCGATACGCGCCGAGTATCAATCTTTGATTTATTTAGCACGTTGAACTTAACAGCGTTTTTTGTTGCCTTGAATTCCCTAAAAAATTCGAAAACTATTTTTGAATTTTCGAATTTTCGAATTTTCGAATCTTTTGAAAAATAAATCGATTTTTAAGTGTTTTTTCTAGGGGCGAAATAAAAATTCGAAAATTACGAAAAAATTCGAAAATTCGAAAATGTTTTCGAATTTTCGAATCTTTTTTTGCCATCGTTAGTGGTGAGAACATCCAAGGTGTTCAGAACGATGTTTTAGAACGATTTTCACATTTGGCTTTGTTTGAATTGATGCTCTGTTAGTAATATGTTGTTCATTTTTCATAAAAAACACTCTGTTCAAATGAAAAATGTCTGAAAAAGTTTGGTGAAAAAAATAGAATGGCAGCCTCCAATAGAACGGCACCTCTAATAGAACGACAGGTAAGAAAGTTGACGGAAAAAAAAGAACGGCGCTCTTCTATTAGAAGAAATACGGTAACAAATTCGCCGCTACTTTACACGTTACAGGGTGCGGAACTGCCCCCTAGAAAGCCAAAAACATATTAAGCGCGGCAGCAGCGGCGTACCGGCGGCCAGTCTGAGCCTGTACTCGTTGACGGCTTGGCGCACGTCGCTCGGCTGCGGCACGGGCGACACGCCGCTCGGCAAGCACCTGGTCCCACTTCCACAAGTGCCACAAGTGACTGGCTAAGTGCCAAGTGGGGTTGTCAAGTTGAAGTGCACTGCACATGTAGTTATTATACCGTGTTTTTATGAATGAGGTAACGTCAAATTTCCACCAAACTCCACGCTAACGAAAGAAATCAATGTAATGAGATGAAGTGACAAGGAAGTTTGGGTGACAACTCCACTTGTCGTATTTCCCATCATTCAAACACTTATCGAAATGGCCCCTGCGCGACACGCGACTCGACCGGTCGGTGTCGGGCTGCCCGCCAGCGGCGTCGGGCTGCAGGGTGGCCTGGCTGCGCTGCACGAGCAGGGTGACCACGCCGCGACGCTTCAGACACTCCACTAGCATGTTGCGCACCTGTGAAGTGTGGGAGTTTAGACGTGGTTTTGTGAGAGTGATTCGTTTGTAATTATAATGTTTATTTGCGTTTGTGCTCCTGGTTTTAAAGTGAGTTCCAGGTTGTAGTTCCGCACCCTGTAAAGTGTCATACAAATTTGTCAAATGTCAAAAGTTCAGTAATGTAATCTTTTTTCATATTGACAGTTTACGTGACACTTGACATTTCACTATACAATTTACAGGGTGCGGGCTGCCCCCAACTGGCACTGAGCCTGCAAACTGGCGAGAACGCACGGTGTACTTTTCGTCGGCGGGCACATTGTCCACGGTGATGATGCGGTCGTTGGGCTGCAGCACGCCGCTCGCTAAACTCTGGGGCCGAATTAAATTTTCCCGATACTTATTCCATGCAGCGCCTTTCAGTGTACCTGGTCCTGATTGGCAGGCTGCCAATGAGGGGGCAGTCGCAGCAAACTGCCCTATAAAATGTCAAAAGTCATGTAAAATGTCCTGCAAAATGGCAACTCGGTTTTGGCATTTTGGTTTTTGCAAAATAGCATTTTACATGACTTTTGACACATTGTGTGACATTCGACATTTTACAGGGTCTGGGACTGCCCCCAGGAAACATTGAAACAAATCTCAACCATTCAAAATACACAACGTGTCGGGCTGCCCGAGAAACGTGTCGGGCTAATTGAATCAGCACCTGGGGCGCGCAGTCGGCCACGAACACTCCGCGGCGGCGCGACTGCGCTATGCGCAAACCCAGCGACTTCCTGCGGTGGGGCAGTCGCTTGCTATGGAATCAACATAAATATTGTTATATTTAGATTTTTGCGCCAGTTTTTGGAAAAGTGAATTTGGTGATGATTTCACAAGGTGCGGGAATGGCGGCACCAGCTTGCTGGAACTTTACTCATCCATTTGCTGGTGCCTGTGCTCGTGTGTGCAGGCACAATAGTGATTTTTGGTATTCTCTTCAATACCGGATGTAAATGTTACATTTTAAAATAAAGTGCATCATTTGTGCATAATTTTCACAGTTCATTACATATGCACAAAATCACTTTTCTCTGCGCACACTAGTGAATGAACTGAACTGAAACTTCAAAAACTAATAAATTTGCATTGACTGCGTTGACTTTTCTAAAATGACTTGTTTTTAATTTCTGTCAACTGTAGTTGACAGCAGAGTTGTTAAAATACCGGTATTTTTGGAAAGCGTAAGCGTAAGCGTAAATACACTTTCCAAATTTTGAGTATGGATACTGAAAGCGTAAGGTATTTTTAAAATACCTAGGAAAGCGTAAATAAAAGCGTAAGCGTAAAAATCTTTTAGAGGCTTTTTGCTCAGTGAATTCTTTCCAAATCAAGGTCCCGGTGACATTTTTCGGATGTCCATTTACTATAGTCTGCCCTCATATTTTGTTTGGTTATTAATCGGCAGCAACACTTAAGTCATCCTCATCTTCGAACGTGGAGTTAGTGCTGTCAAGGGCGATAGAATTGTCGTCTGGATCCATTTCCAGCAACAAAATTTTCTCACCTGAAGCCACAATTTTTCTTGATGACACAGTACATATATACAAGACATTCATATTGGGACACAATTTGTACATGTGCCATTATTTCCAGTGCATTACTGCATACCGGCAGTCATTTTTTGGCACGCAGCCTCGTTCACTCTCTTTTTTGTGTTTTCATGCTTTTTCAAAAGCGCAAACTAAACTGTGTGAAAAGCTTTTTTACGCTTTTAGTACCCGGGTATTTTGGCCGGGAAAGCGTAAAAAAGCGTACGGGTATTTTATGAAAGCGTAAGCGTAAGCGTAAGTATAAATACCCATTTACCCGGGTATTTCGGGTAAGCGTAAATACGCTTTCGCAACTCTGGTTGACAGTCACCTCATTCTATAAAATTTAAATGCATTCAAAGCTGATTTTTGAGTTGAATGTCGTTTTAAATTTTTTGGGTGATCGAAGATTAATAAATTTAGACATTTAGACGCTCACTCAAAGTGAGTGTCCCTACAGTGTTACAGTTGTCAAATGGCATCGACTAGGGGGGTGGCATTCTGGTAGTCCCGTGCCCTGTAACGTGTACTGTCGAGTGTACGTGTACTGTAGAGTGTCAAATGTAAAGTCAAATGTCAATTGTCATGCAAAGTGTCAAATGTACAATAAAGTAAAGTGTAAAGTAGTGTCAAATGTAACTTTGTATTTGACACTTTACTTCACATTTGACACTTTGCATGACAATTAACACTTTACTTTGCGGTTGACTTTACATTTGACACTTTACTTTGCATCCGACTTTACATTTGGCTTGTGATTGCTGCACCGTAGCAGCGGACTCACGGCTGGGCGGGTGGGCGGGGCCACTTGAGCACTGCGGGAAATGTGCCCCGCAGCCAGTCGTCCCGCCGCACCGAACCGAACTGCGGCCGCGAGCGGCTGGATTACTACCGCGCAAATCGGTGTAAATGAGCACTTTTAGCGGGTATCTGTTTATGATACTTGGTGAAGTAAGAGTTGCATGTGCAAAACTGGCTGTGCAAATGACCGGCGTAGATGGAAACGAAGAATGTTTATTGACAAAGTAGGTCTTATGGCACTCGCTGCTCCACGCCGGGAACCCGTTCCAAATTGGAAGAAATATAATTGAGGCATCTAATTCTAAAAGTCGACACGCCCACATAATGACATTTTGAATAATTCGCATTTTAAGTTTCAGATCCAATTCACGGTCCGTGTGGCGCGTGTCCAATTTGGCTCTCTCATGACTACCATTAAGTTCCGTATGTTGACAATAAAGTGTCAAATATTGAGCCCCTGTTCTCAATGTATATGTGAAAATGAGGTGTCCATTACTAAATACTGCGGGGGAATATAAATAGATAAAATATTTACCGCAGAATCTATGATATCAGTGAGTGACATGACCAGTTGACATCAGTTTTCAGAAAATCAGTTCTCAATTGACAATGGTGAACTGGGTTGCCTTCAAGTTCCCAGTGTCTACGAATGTTTGTTGTTTATCTAGAATTACATTTCAGTGGGGTTAATATGGACACTTTTATGCGATCAATTCAGGGTTGTTCTATTTTCTCGCTTCCATAGATCCATTAGGCGTGGAAATGAGAGAGTATTTATACCCAGGATAATATTAAAAAATGTTCCATCAAAAATAAAAATCATTATCAAAAGAACGACAAATGTTTTTAATGTCCCAGAAGTTTAAATTTTGATTCCATGGCGCCGCTTTTCGAATTTATTTTCGCTAAATTCATTTTTTGTTGAGTGCCATCAAAAATCGCTATTTTAGTTCACGAGAAGCATCAAACTTACGTTTCCGAGTGCTTCAACTCTTTTAGCTAAGCTAAAATACCGTATTTGCTTGAATAGTTCCCCCCTTGAAAAATTCTCCCCCCGCTCGAATAATCCCGCCCCCTGTAAGACGAGTGAAGAAATAATAATTCCCCCCCTCGTCTAATCCCCCTTAAAAATATTTCATCAATTATTTGTGCCAAATTTTAACAAAAATGGCACGTTTTTGTGTTAAAAATGCACATTTCGTGAAATGACTTGATAGAAAGATGCTCATACATTCTGACGAAACAAAAATTCCCCCCCTCGAATAGTTCCCCCCTCAAAAAAGTCTGGCGAAATAATAATCCCCCAGGGGGATTATTCAAGCAAATACGGTACATGGAAATAGTCATATAAAAAACCCACAGAGAGGACACCGATATTTGAGCGAAGTTTTATTTTTTAAAATCGAAATGACAATCACTATTTTACTGAATAACCTCTACTGTATTACTGTATTGTAATATCACAAAGGCACAAAAATGAAATGTTTCATGAATAGTTTCATATTCTTAAATAGAGATGAATGCTAGGACCCAGACCCACACCAAGTAAAATGTCAAATATAATGTGAAATGCCCTGCTAAATTTCTTTTCACTTTTACCAGGAATAGCGGTCCACACACTAGTTGACAAATGTGTATCAACTGGTTTGTGTCAACTCAGATTTCGGCTTCACAGCGATCCCCAAATGCACGTGAAGGCAATGTGGAAATATAAATATCACGTCACGACAAGTGCATTGGAAGATCGCTATTCGATGCGACACACGAAACCAAATCTGAGTTGACACAGACCAGTTCACGCACGTGTCAACTGTGTGGGTCGCCAATTAAACATTGTACACAACACTTAAGAAAATGTCACGTGACTGGAGTATATTTACAAAATATCAAAATGAAAATGATTTTATTACTCAGCCTCTTAAAACTATGCATGACCATTGGTAAATTTGTATGACATTTTGCATGACAATTGACAAATTACATGACACTTTACATTTTGCTCAACACTTTACAGTGTGCGAGACCGGCACCTGGTCACAGGCACTACCATAAGCATATTTCTGCAACTTGAACTATAGAATGTGGTATCAATGATGACAGATGATTTTCTGATTTGTTACGAATTGGATGGTGGAATACATACATCTAAACAGATTGAAATTAGGGTTCAAATCAAACAAGTAACCAATGCCAATGGCAAAAATCATTATTCATATTTTTTATACATGGTAGGTACAAAAATTTCATGGCATTTCATTGAAGCAAAAACATAGTTCAGAAATATTGAATACATAAACACCTTCCCGGTCACGTCCGGCAGCCATTTTTTGATTTTACTTCTTATATCCTATCCCCAGTTCTACGGCGCCCCCGAGGCTGAAACTTGGGTGAGATATTGGCGCAACCCCCCTCTACTTCGCATGAATTGGGGGCTTGCGGCGACCTCTCTCAGGGTGGGTCGCCCTAAGTGCAAAAATTTTTGTGGCTTTTTTGGTGTCCCACAGCAGGTCCGGCACCCGCTGATTTCTGAGCTGTGGGAGGGGTATGAGTCTTAAATTTTGGGGATGTGTTACCAACACGACTCCCCTACTATACACTATTCAATAATGTGAGATTAATGCAAAAAATTTCTCAAAAATTTGCTTATTCTCTAAAAAAACACCACTCCCCAATAGATGGATGACAAAAAATTCACTTTTTGGAACTTTTTTATTAGACACTTGAAGAGCTGGTTTACAATACTTAAAAGGGAATGGTTTGATGTTTAAAGTTATGTAAAGAACCATACCTCTAAAATGCCTGCATTGCAAAATTTACTTGGGGGGAATTTCAAAGTGTAAATTTTGTAAATTTTTGTTCCTGAGATGATGTCATTATGATGTCATAAAATTCACCCTAAGTAAATTTTGCAATGCAGGCATTTTAGAGGTATGGTTCTTTACATAACTTTAAACATTAAACCCTTCCCTTTAAAGTATCGTAAACCAGCTCTTCAAGTGTCTAATAAAAAAGTTCCAAAAAGTGAATTTTTTGTCGTCCGTCTATTGGGGACTGGTGTTTTTTTAGAGAATAAGCGAATTTTTGAGAAATTTTTAACATTAATCTCACATTATTGAATAGTGTATAGTGGGAGAGTGGTGCTGGTAACACATCCCGAAAATTTTAGATTTATACCCCTCTCACAGCTCAGAAATCAGCGGGTGCCGGACCTGCTGTGGGACACCAAAAAAGCCACAAAAAAATTTGCACTTTGGGCCACCCACCCTGAGAGGGGTCGCCGCGACCCCCCCAATTCATGCGAAGTAGAGGGGGGTTGCGACAATATCTCCCCCAAGTTTCAGCCTCGGGGGTGCCCTAGAACTGGGGATAGGATAAAAGAAGTAAAATCAAAAAATGGCTGCCGGACGTGACCGGGAAGGTGTTTACATTTCGCCAAAAAGATATTTTCAAATTGATGTTTACAAAATTATATTTTACATTTAAATGTATATTTTTTAATGCAGCGTATGTATTTAATATATCATAAACAATCTTTCCAAAAAAATGCCGCAAACATCAATACATAACCAAATTCACATCACCCCAACCCTACATGACAACAGGCAATTTACAAAAAGAATTTTTTTTACCCGTATTTAGTGTCACAAATAAATACATAAAACTCCGACAAGGTGCAAAATTTACCTGCTTGCACTATTTTAAATACAAAAATACTTTCAACAGTAACATTTCTTCACCCACGTGAGCCAGTAGAAAAATTACAATCAATATCATTATATTTATATTATATATCAATTAACCACAATACTGTAAAAAATACTATCCATAATATGAATCACAATGAAATGAAATCCGTCGCTTCGCGGTGATAACAAAAAAATTAAAGCGATCAGTGCGAAAGCAATAATCTAGTGTATGAATAATCACAGCAGTAAACAAGAAAACAACACTTCATAAATCTTATATTTATTCGGGTGCCAATTCCAGTGTTCAAGTGACAAAAGTGACAAAAAGTAGTTGTGCTCAATTTTACACATTAAACTTATTGTCACTTTTACGGATGGGAAAACGTTTTTTATCGACCCTCTTCGTTTTTTTAACTTGCGAAATATCCAGCGGAATAAATACGACAAAATATTTTGCTATAAAAAAACGTTTCGATGCTTGTTTTTTTGTAAAAACGTTGTTTAAAAAACGTTGAAAAAATCCCTAGTCACTTCACTGAAGTTGTTTTTGTCACTTCGTCACAAAATGCGGATTTTGGTCCAGACGGATATGGATAACACATGTCGATATCGGGTACACAGACTAAATTACCTAAATATAAAAATCGAATAATAAAAGTACCTACTTATAAAATTACACACTCTAGAGGGAGTGATTCTTTGGTAAAGCCACTGCTGCCAATTCCTCAAGCGGACAAGTAACAAGAAAAGTGGTTGGCGATAAGTTAAGTTGTAAGTCAACATCCATATGAGTGACCAACATTTATACATGTGGGCAGTCCCGCATCCTGTTAAGTGTAATGTCAATTGTCATGCAAAATGTCTATCAAAATAAGAAGAAAACACTTTATCACTGTACTTTTGACACTTTGCAGGATATTTGACACTTGAATTGACACTTTCTACGGTGCGTGGCTGCCCCTGGTGCAAATCTCACTTATCACATGTCACTTAACACACTACTCATCACTTGTTCACACGCGAAATTGGCCCTCCTCTTAGAAATTCTAGACATCCCGAGAAAGTGTCAAGTATTGAACCTGTACGTGGCAAACTGCATCGGTCTGAGCTGCTGCATGGGCGCAAAAGTTTCGTCAAGTTCCATATTTGCTTGTCCAATCGTGTGGACACCGGCGAGCGTGGTGCGCCGCAGATTTTTGACAGACAATGTTTTTAGAAAGTTCCGCAGGGATTCCTGTGGGGGCCGTTGGAAGGACTTTCGGTTAAAAGTGGAGAAATTGTCATGCTTTTGTTGTTTGAATGGATTTGTCAGGCTTTGAATGATATTTATAAAAATCATGCAACACCCTCATGTCTGTAGTCATCTGTACCCGCTGGTCATGTAATCCTGCCAGTAATGTATTTCTACCCACTAATCATCTATTCCCGCTAGTCATCTACGCCCCCCCCCAGTTAAGGGTATAGAGGACTACCGGGTATTCGGGCAAATTACATGACTGGCGGGTCTACATGACTGTCTAGTTTAGATGACTAGTAGGCCGACGTTTAACACAAAAACGCAAAAACACGAGAGAAAAAAAACAACGAAAAACACAAAAACGCACATCCCCGAGTCCATTCTCTTGGCAAGCCGAATGGAAACTGCAATCGACCAATCTCCTATGCAAAATGAGTAAGGCCTCATTTTTGCGCTCTGTCAAAGTTCGCAGACTCACAAGAGTCACATCGCAGGGAAAACTTGATTTTTCTAATTGTGACGCAATTTCCGATAATTGGCCGTTTTGAATGTTAGCTGTTTTTTGCGTGGATTCTAATAAAGGCGATAAAATTATCGGCGCCGCGGTCATGACTTTTGATGTGGACGGCGCGTAGTTCTGCGAGTGGGAAATATGTTGAAGTAAATGGTGGACTGATGAACATGAATGGATACCGTATTTGCTCGAATAATTTCCGCTGTTAGATGAGAGTGGAAAAAGTGGCCCCCCTTGAATAATTCCCTCTCTTACATAGTCCCCCTCAAACCAAATCTGACAAAAATAATTCCCCAGGGGAATTAGTGGAGCAAATATCTACGACAAATTTATTTGATTCGTTGAAGTGGGCACGCAAACGCAAGTGCCTTTGCATGTGTAGAAGGTACCTAATTAGAAAAAGTGTAACTGTGCAGCGGAACTTTTAAACACATGAAGCTTTTTATTATAAGTACAAAGGTCCCCCACCCATTACTGAATTTATGCATCAAAATTTTTTCTGGCAATACTTTGAAATTTTTCAAAATCAATAGTAGGTACCCAGTTGGTAGATATCCCCGCTGCTTATATTTAGCAAACATAACTTCCAATACCTATTCATATTTTGCTGCGCAGTTGTCAATTTGCACACGGATTTCTACACACGCAATTTCACGCTCATTTAACGCCCAAAAACTATAACAAACATTCTCTCCGGGCGCGCCCCACTGCAACACAACGGCCGGTTGTAGTAGATCATCCAAAGCTCTATACCCAACCGCACTGAGATAGGCGGCCGTGCGCGGGTCGCTTTCAGACCCAGAATTATAATTAGCCTTGTCCCTGGCCGCCGCGTCTATCGGCTCGAATAGCACGGTGAACTCGGACTGCACGGGCAACGGGTTGGACATGAGTCCGTCGCTGCCGCCGCCCAACCCCTTGCGATCGTCCACGTTGGAGACGCGTTCTGAATTGCGGGTCCGATTTGTGTTTTTAGATTTTCTAGTTTTTTAAATGTCTTTTTTCTTGTCATTTCTCTTTTAACTTTTCATCTTATCTTATCAGTGTACTTTACTTTTGACTTATCACTTATCAATTTATATTTTAACCTTTTACTACTCACTGGTGCTTTTCACTTCTCCACTAGAGGAATTGACCCTAAAATCCCACAACTTCCAAAATCCCCAAACCCACCAGCCATAATTTCCATGACCCCCTGCGCGGGGTGTACGGTAGCGCCGTGGGGGTGGTCAGCCACTACCGTATACCTCATGAATCTACCACCCACATCGGCGCTGTCAATGTCAACTGGGCCACCCGGTGTGAGCGTGCCCTCGTGAACTAGGGCGCTGGGCATGGGGTAGTAATTGCGCTCGACCCACGAACTTCCAGCTGAAGGCGTCAGATCTTGTTCGGGGCCGACGTGTTGCCGCGCGACCAACTGGTTTTTGTGGGGGGGGGGGGTATTCAAGGGAGAAGGTAGGGTTGGGGTCTTAAAGTGCGCGGTGTGCAGTTACTATGCACTAAATTAACTGTGTGAAACACACTACAAATGTCTTCAATAAAGAGAAAAAGTACCAACCCAAATACAACCCCCACCCCCCGAAACCCACATGAAGGCCAATATTATCCGTATAAAATCTGCCATTGGTCGCCGGCGCGCCGGTGTGAATTCTCATGACCACGTCGGTGTTTCGCATGCCCGCCAATTCGATGTTGTGCTTGAAGTGCATGCCGGAGACGGCGCCGGTGGCCAGCAAGGACGCCGTGTGGTGGATTCGAGGTAGAAAAGAGTGTGCTTCGCTCAGAATTGACCCGTGAATTAGGTAGACTGTCGCCCGTTCCGTGGGCCACGGCTGGATGGAAGGGTTGAGAGGTTGATCAATGATATTTTGAACTTCGAAAGGTACCGTATTCCTTCTATTGTTTAGAAGAGCGCCGTTTTATTTCTTTCGCCAACAATTTTCCTGCCGTTCTATTGGAGGCTGCCTTTCTATTAGAAGTAATACGGTATTTGCGCATTCATCAGCGTCTGCAGTCCAAATATTTGCATGTGCAAAGAATATCTGCAAAATGAGAATGACGTGTCAACATTTTTTTTACCCATCCCCTGTTGTCTATGGCACGTGATGATCAAAAACAGGGTCTCTTTTTTAAACATGTTTTTGCGGTTATCATTTTGCATATGCAAAAAGTTTGTCATTCTCTCGCGACTCACCACAGGCTTGGAATACGGCGCAAATAAATAAGGACCGCTCCCGGTGTCTTTGTACTGCCAATACGAAACATTCAATGGAATGTGACCAATATCCGTGTTTTCGATACCCTGCAAGCACGGAAACCGTTTGAAAATGGGAACATTGTGGCAATACCAGTTGTCTACTGAAATTTCGACCACATTAATCAGCTTTGAACGCATTTGAGTTTACCGACAACATTATTTTTATTCTCAATAAACATTAGTTGACAGACGAATCATTCTGGTGAACTCAAATTTGTTCAAAGTATTTTTGTGAGTTTTCTGATTTTTTGGGTGCAAAAATTGAGAAAATCCACACCGTAACAAATCCGGTCTCAAAATCGAGCTGAGCTCTCAAATCTCCACACTTCAATTTCATCTCCCTTTCATCCCGCACTTCTGTAGGATTGAACATTTTCTCTATACTTGGCGTCTTGCCAAAATCCGGCTTAAAAGTAACTCTGGCTATGTTAGTGCTCTTGGGTTGTTGTTTACCAGTGTTGAAGGATAGTTTGAACTTGTGCAGAGTGAGCGGCAACAGCTTAGGCACGAACACCAACTGCGAATGTGCGTAAAAACGACTTTTAAATATTTATTCTGTCAAAAGTGAGGATAAAAACGTTTTCTAGCTGTCTGATTTTATAATGAGTCTTTCTAGAAATTAGTTTCGGATTGAGGGTTTATTATCCTCGATTTTAAGGCAAAAAAAATTGTCTTTGATAAATTCTTTGATTAGAACGTGAAAAAACAGCAGCAAACATGACAAATAAAGTCAAATAAAGCCATCCAATAAAGTCAAATTTACATTCGAACATCGTAAATCAGCCACAATTTCCAGGGCTCGCACCCAAAACCCCCCAAAAGGCAACGCACCTCATACTCCCCCTGGGCAACTGCATCCTTATACTCGTAGCCAAAAACGGGATTTATTTGCGCCTGAATAACCTTACCATCGATCATACTTTCCACTGAGACATGCGGATTGTCAACTCGCATGCGAATTGGGTGCGTTTCGCGTATTTGAGGCAACGTATTCATCACATAGACGTATCTGTGAGGGGGGGCTAATTAGTCAGGTGACTGCAGGCAGGGACGTATCCAGGATTTTTGAGCGGGGGGGCTGCTTGTTTACGGTGCCCGGCTCACCCCCCCCCTTAAATTTTGCCTAGACATATGCGTCTTTGGCGCCAATGCCCCCTGCTCAATCCGCCCCCCCCTACTCAAAAATCCTGCCTACGTCCCTGATTGTAAGGAATAAAATAGATAATTTCGCGATCCCCCAGGATTATTCAACCAAATACATAACCAGCGCAGTAGCGATTTACATCCGAATGAACCCCGCGGGGAAAGGTCAAACAAAATTCCAGCGAAAACTGTAAAAATAAACTCACACAGTGGGCTCGATGCCTTCGATCAGTATGTATTGACTGGTCTTGTTCGGGTTGAACGCTTGCCGGTGCTGAATTTGAAATTGGCATATTATACTTTCCTATCATGCAATTAATTCATCATTTGTGTACACCCATTACACCAACAAAAATTTACAAATACGCAACACGTGACATGTTTTGTTTTTTTTGGCGGGGGCTGGTGCCAATCCCAGACCCTGTAAAATGCCCTGTAATATGTCAAATGTCATGCAAAGTGTCAAAAGTAATGGAAAATGTCCTGCAAAATGGCAACCCAGTAGCCATTTTGCAAGGCATTTTCCATGACTTTGACACTTTGCATGACATTTTATATTTTACGGGGTCTGTGACTGCCCTCTGATCGGCGGGGCCCCCACTCATAAATCCCGAATACGTCTCACATTTTCTGATCCAATCAAAAGTGATCCACAAATACCACATCCACAATCCGAACCCAAATACAACGCTCAGCCACAAAAAAAACCCTCCAAAACAACCCCCCCCCCAAACCCCCAACTCACCAACACCACAGCCTGACTTTTAGGTCCCACGGTTAAACTAGGCACGGACCCGTCAGCGAGCAGCGCCATCAGACTCAAGCTAGACACGTGGTTGAGCGCCACGATGGAGTCGTAGAGGCGGCGCGCGTAGTCGGCCACCACGGACACCTTGCTTGTGCCCGTGATCGCGTCGTGGTGCTGCACCTAGGGGGGGGGGTTGGGGGGTTGGGGGTGTTGTTGTTGTTTTTTTTTGGGGGGGGGGGGGGGGGTTGGGGGGCCGGTGTGTCAATTGTAACGTAAAAGTCAAGTGTCGTGTCATACGAATTTGACAATAGTCATGCAAAATGTCCAAGTTCAGTATAGATTTTTTATTGACTTTTTACATGCCATTTGACCCTTTACTTGCCACCTTACAGACTGCCCCATAGTTTGACTTAGGTAAATATCAGGGGGCAGTTTCGGGCTCTGTAAAAAGGCATATTCAGGGATTTGTCAAGTGTCAAGTAAAATGTGATGGCCCATCAAAATAGTCCTGGGAATCAAACTGGGAATTATACACTTGTATGATACTTTGTTTTTATGTTTTTGAAAAACGAAAGCAGCCAAAAATACGCTTGTCAATTTAGAAATCACGAACGATTGCTCCAAAAAGTGTTTTTCTCATGGCAAAATAAGAATTCGAAAACTCTTTAGAAGTCACACAAATGTCATAAAAAAACATACCAATGCCAAATTTCGTCTGGCGGTCGACAAAATGCTCTGAATAAGATCTGACTGGGCAGGGGAAAATACATTCTTTGGTTTATGGTGCGCCATCGCCCACAGCTGAAGTAAATCTGCCTGTTTGAGGGCTTCCTGCAATTGTGAAAGTGTCAATTCAAAGATTCATTAAATTTGGATGTTTTTGTATTATAGTGGGCGACATGAGATGTGACGGAAAAACTGTAGTAGAGGGGACCAAATATTTTTGACACGCTTTTTTGTTCTAGTCTACTGACCAGAGGGCAGTCACGCACCGTGTAAAGTGTGAAGTTGATTGACAATGTCAAGTAAAAATACAAAAAAAATTCAAGAAAATTTTTTTTTTAATAACTTTTGAAATTTTCATGACAATTGACACTTTACTTTCCACTTTACAGCGTGCGGGACTGGCTACGATATTCAAACAATAACGATATTCAAAACAATAAAAAGATCCAGTTAAAAATCAACCTGCAACTGCCGTTCTCTTCTCTTCAAAAAGGGGCGGGACGTAAAATATCCCGTCCAATAATCACTGCTCACATCGCTGTAGGGGAAAAAGTCACCCTTTACTGTGGGCCACCCTGTACTACCTTTGCCAGTTTTCGTTAGCGCTTTGAAAAACTCGCCTATTGTGCCGAATTTCAACTCTGCGAAGAAAGTTTGATGAAAAATTCTATGAAAGAGTAGTGTTGACATGGTGTGACTCAGGACCGGGTGTGCCAGGGGTCTCCTAGGGGGGGGGCTGGGGGGGGGCTGCCCCCCCCCAAATCGGCCAGCTATCTATCTATCCCGGAGGCCGCTCAGCTAGCTATCTATCTATCCCGAGGCAGAATTTTGGCTACTACCCCCAAAGACCCCCCCCCCCCAAATCGCTCAGCTATCTATCTATCTGGCGTGGTTTTTGAGAAATTTTGCTCCAATTTTCGCAACTTTTTATAGTTTTTCACCTTCAAAATCGTGCTTTCCGGCTATATACATTGTTATATACCTATTTTTAGCCATTTTATACCTACTTTTGGCTAGTTTTAACTGATTAATAACGATTTTTCCACTTTCTGCCTTCTTAACCTTGAAAAAGCCAATATATTGTGCCCCCGCCAGCCCCCCCCCCAGAAAAATTTTCAGCTATCTATCCCTCCGGAGGAGAGATTTGCTATCTATCCAGCCCCCGCGAGGGCCAAAATCCTGCAAACCACTGGGGTGTGCCAGTCCCGCCCCATGGAAAAACTCGTGTAAATTGGGGATGGAGGTAAATGTTTACATGACTCTTTAAAAAACCTTATTAAAGTAAAAAAAGTTTTTGAAAAACTGTCAAATATGGTTATGAGTTATCAGTTTTACTATAATATTAGTTATTTATTTAGGCAAAATTTCCACTTTCAGCGCGACAATCAGAACCATCTCTGCATTTTCCTTTGTAAACAACTCTATCAAGAAAACCAAAAACAACAAAAAACAAACCAGCGCGGAATTCTGGCACAGAGTTGACAAAATCGAATAACTTGACATAATTGTCATGCTGCTGCGACCATTCGTCGGCGTCAATAAATCGAAAATCGTCGCCTAACATCACCAAAAGTATGTCGCTTTTGTAACGTCGACTCAATGCTTTGTATTGGTCCAAAAGCATGCGGCCGCTGAGAAGTTTCGAAAAAAAGCTTTATTTTTGAAATTTGTGATATACAATGCCTCAAAATTTGGGTGGACAAGTAATTTTGATAATCCATTTTGGAATTTGATCCATTTTGAGATGTGCCCAGGTTTGTAGTATACTGACAGCACACAGTGAATCACACCGCATCCCATCCGAATAAAGAACAGAATCTCTCAATTTTTCTTACCACATAACTTTGTTTCCACTATTGGTGAATTTGACGTCCCATGTGACTTCATTCATAAAAATACGGTAAAATCCATTGCAAAACACGCGCACAACTCTCTAAAAAGGCGGAGCCAAAAACAAAACCCACAGGTCCTTATAATTCCTCTCATTAACAGCAACCGGCATAGGTCCCGGACACTGAAAATGGGTGATCCTCTTGAAATCGAATTGACAGCACACGGCCGCGTCGGGGCCGCACGTGTTCAGCACGTCGTAATGAATGTAGGGCAACATCCAGGTCAAGGTGGAGTGAGAGTGGGCGGAGTCTAGGGGTAGTTTGTTTAATTGGGGGGAGGTGTCCAATGCGCAGTTCACGTTGGCAGTGTGCCAACAGTTATTAGTGTATACTAGTGATGGAAATTGTAGAATTCGCTGCTGTTCAAATATGAACATACTAGAGTACAGACAATGTTTAAGCAGATCTTTTCAAGATGTGCACGAGTTTAATCATTGGCACGCTGCCAGTGAAGACATAAATAATCGTGAGTATAACACAAGCCAATTTCTTTTTAAATTCTAAAAGATAATAATAATTTAGCAATTCTCAACGCTCAACTAAAAAACACCCACCAAACGGCTGCAGCCACACGAAAGGCACCGAATTTCTGTTGAACATTTGTTCCTTAACATCGGTGTGCACCCGCTGTATAACGGTCTGGTTTATGCCAGCCAATGTGAACAGATAACTGGAACCGGTGCCGTAACCAAATGGGTCGTTGCTCCAAACGACTGAGGGGTGGTACCCTGAATTTGGGGGGTATGGTAGTTTTGCGAAGTTGTTGGATGTTGATTGTTGTTTTAATGTGGGGGTTAATTTGGGGGGGGGGTAATTGGAGGTGATTGTGGATGTGAAATACGGATCAAGAGTAATAAATATTGAATGTCGAAGTTTCGAGAAAAGTCTACACAATTTGATGATAAAGAAACAAAAAATGAAATGTGCAAGTTTCTAAATCAGTCGAAATAGCTAATCACGCCCAGATCTGGGCAACACCCGCTAAAATCACTCTTGAAAACAACCCAACAAAACAAATAAAAATACAAATTCAAAACCAGACAGAAAAACAAACCTAATTCAGAATCCAAAAACTGCAAACCCTCAATCATATTATCAATAGTTGCGAAATAATATGGATTCGCTTCGTCGGTCATAACCCAGGCGCCGCTGGTTATTTCGAATTGCCCGCGCGATATCAAACTGCATTCGAAATTTGAAATACACAAAATTTGAGTGACATAAAAAAAATTAAAGCAAAGTTGTTAATTTCCCGTCGAGTGACAGGTCAAGCTTCAAACATCCTGTCAATAAAAGTTAAAAAAGGGTAAACACAAAACATTTCACGACATTTGAGAATGTTTTCGACATTTTAAAGGATGTGGGACCGGCCCATGGAGCCCCTCCAAGACCGTGTAAAACAACCAGTAAAAAATAACAGAAAATTTGACATTTTCCATGACTTTTGACACTGCATTACAACTTGACATTTTACAGGGCTCGGAAATGGCACCTGATTTCAACCTTATGAATATTTATTCTACATGTTTTATTTAACACAAAAACGACGAAGAAAAAAACAAGTTCCAAATCAGCAAAATTCCCTCAAATAACCCCCAACAAACTCTTTAACAGCCGCCCTTTTCTTGTTATCTGCCTGACGCCACCATTTTTCAAAAAATGCCATCTCAGTCCACTGAAACGTCATGCGTCTATTTTTAGTCATAAAAGCGACCATATTATCGAAAATGGCATTGGTATCGCGCGTGTATGTCGCGAATGTTTGCAGCCAGCCTGTGGGAGGTTGAAAAATTTGAAAAATGATTTTTTTTAATTAGAGTGCAGCCTTTATTTGATCACTGTGGCTGATATGACAATCTCGTTGGTTCTTATGTACCCTATTAATATTTTGAATGTCAAAGCCAGAAGAGTGTCTTGTTAACGCTACGGGTGGAAAAAGCGCTTGTAACGTTTTTTTAGAAAACAACATTTTTTCAAAACCTCCAGCCTCAAAGCCGCCAGCCAACAACTCCACCCAACCCCCTAACCAGGATCCGCATGCGAGTGGGGCACGACGAACACGCGCAGCTTGGTGCCCAGCTTGGACTTTTTGCTTTGGCCCTCGGTTGTTGGCTCAGAGCCAAGTTTGATTTGTAGCTGGTCGCCAGCGCGCCGCGACGGGTTTTGCCACAAATCAGACCACAAAGTGAGGGTCTGTGTGCATGGGAGGTTTATGGGTTAGCGGGTTTTTTGGATGCAGTTCCGCAATTGGAAAGTAGGATGAGAATTTTTTGAGTAGCACTGTTACGGGGACCATTTCAAGGGAAGTAATTTTTTTCTCAACACAATTTTTAAAGGAGGGGGTGTTATTCGAGGGGGGGCCATTCCAAAAATTAAGGTACCCACATTGACATCGCAACTCGGTTCCTGAGGCATTCCCTGATCACATTTGGAATCGGCAGCGGCGACAGCTGGATCGACATTTTTGAATGGACTCTTCACCAGCGATGCGAAGTGTCCTGACATTTTTGGAACGGGGAACATAGCTAAGTATATTGAGAAGTGGATAAGTGACGAGAAAAGTGGTAAGTGATAAGTGGAATTACACATACCTATAAGTGACATGTATTTTCATTCACAAATTTACTTGTCACTATGGCCCCACACGCTAGTTGACATCGACACCAAATGTCAACTGGTTCCGTTCCTAATTCAAAGATTGCGTTTGAACGTTGTTCGTCCACTCGTCAGCAAGCTTTGAATCGGGATAGGCACCAGTTGACATTTGATGCCGATGTCAACTAGCGTGTGTGGGCCCTAAGTGACTAGCAGGACACTGCTCTGGACCTTCGGTCCAGTTTCCATCCATCCCTTTTTGAATAGATTTTTTCAAATGAAAAATCGGTCTAAGAAACGCGGACCACGCCTTCCCGACTACAGTTCATTTTATTTTTTATTTTAATAACACCCATCACCTAACCACTTTTCTAAAACCGATAAAATATTGAGAAATGAAAACAAACGTTTTAGAAACGATGAGTGCAATCTCGACTGAGAAAAAGTTTTGGTTCCGTCGGACGATGTGTTTAATATCTGGTCATTGTCATAGTGATTCTGCGGGGAATATTTAAATACTTTGTGATATTCTGAAGTGACATGAAGTGAACTGATCTATTTTCTGGTGTCTAATTTGTGGCGCTATTCAGATATTTTTGCTATACTCCAGTGACTTTACACATTGCACGCGTGGTTCACGCTGGAAGCGTGCCAAAAATTGAACAGCGATTGAAAAAAATTGAAAAATTTATTGCTCTTGTAACGTTCCATGTATTCACAACAATGAACTTTTTCATCCTTTTACAAAATTAGCATGCTTTAATTATCATTGGCACGTTTCCAACGTGAGACATAAATCAGTGCGAGTGCAGAGTATCAAGTCTGTCGAGTATACCAAAATTTGCTGCTACATCACCCAAGTAGAAGGAAGTTTTCCCGGTGCTTTATTGTTTAAAAGTTGTTTAGCATTTAAAGTAGCTATTAGGCACTGTTAAAAGACACCACTTACTGGAAAAACAGTGGTAACTTTTGAATGATTTCAGCGAAGGTAAAGTACTCAATGGTGTTTAGCACCGTTCTTTTCAGGAATGAAATCAGCGAAACCCCATTTGAAAAACTCCCATAAAAACACCTTCCAGTTTAAAAAAATATATTGCAAAATGTATGATAGTGATAAGAGTAGGGATGGCCGAAAAAGGTTTTTTTCAACGACCTGTTTTTTTTAAAAACAACGGGTTTTTTTAAAAACAAAACGATTGAAGAAAACCCTTGGCCATCCCAAGATAAGAGAGTATACGATTGTATATCAGGAAACAAAATTTAGTACAGCAAGTAGAAAAACCAAATAAATAACGTAGAACTCACCACAACAGCCGTTCTGTACACTAACAAAATAACTATGGCAATTAACAATGATAAATAATACTTTTTATTTCTAGCCAAATCCCAGCTGACCCGTCGCCACATAGTACCCATCCTGAAAATTGGAAATTTCAAAAAATCAGAATTTTTTGTCGTAAAAATATCTGTAAAACACTTTTTATGTTGGCACGTGGGACGTGAATAAATTGCGCACTTTTCGAAGTGACAAGTAAAATATCGGGGGTATACAGACAAATTATTACATCCGCATGTCAAATGTCGATCGACCACAATTTAATTTTGCCAAAGTGCATCGAGTGTTTGGTTGACCTACACTTAACATGCATTTTATCTTTTATTGATTCTGACACTTGCCATGTCACTTTTTCAAGTCGGGAAACGCGCAATGCTATTTCGCACGTTGAAAAATTATAAGTAAAATCGAAAGTGACAAGTAAACTCGTACGTGATAAAACTAAGTGATTTTAAGTTATTTTACACTTTACTTGACTCCATTGCACTAAGCTTATCACTTGACGAAGGCCGAAATCGGCAAAAAAATGCGAGCGCCATTGAAAACTGAAAAAATACATGTAACAATCTTCAGGTGAAAATCCTTCAAACAGTACAACACATTCAATCCAATCCTCGCACAGATAATTGGCATTGGCAGGCACTCAAGGAATGCAGAAATTGCGGTAAATAGGCTGCTTAGGGTAGAGTAAATACATTGCGCGGCACTGCACAAAACCTTTGATAAAGTGCACCAATCATAAATATGATGTGACAGATGTGGCGAGCGAATTTTTGGCACGTGTAAAATGGAAAATTCATCAAAATGGCACTGTACCTGTTGGCATGTAAACCGTTTGGCATGTAGACAATGGATCAGTGGTTTACAAGGTTTTTACCATCGCGGGGGCTTCATAGATGGCAATCCCTCCTCCAGAGGGATAGATAGATGAAAATTATTCTGGGGCTTGCTGGGGCTAAAATATATATGATATATATGGCAAAATTACCAGAATGGAGCAAAATTTAGCGATTTTGAGTAAAAGTTTGCTCCACATG
Organism: Sphaerolaimus hirsutus; assembly: GCA_964036195.1. Lineage (NCBI taxonomy): Eukaryota > Metazoa > Nematoda > Chromadorea > Monhysterida > Sphaerolaimidae > Sphaerolaimus > Sphaerolaimus hirsutus. The sequence goes on along the minus strand of OZ038459.1, from coordinate 3,182,402 downwards.
TGTTTAGATACCTAGACAGTTGAGTGATCTGTGGGTGGGATCAGGTTATAGTAGCCTTGGGATGGATAGATAGCTGAGCAGCCCTCCCCCATTAGACCCCTGCAACAAGTCTAGATGCCAAGCGGTTTACATGCCGAGAGAGCCTAGGTCTTTCTGGGATGTGGACCAATTCAAACAATGCAGCTATGTCTACTAGTTAGAGTCAATTTCTATCTATACTCGGCGGACAGCACACTTAGTATGGAAACCTACCATAACCCATCTGAATAACGAACCAAAATTATACAGTATTTCATCATAATATTTCATTTTTACTATGGAATAATTGATTATGAAATTTATCACAAGATTTTATTCATTAAATTATGGTAAAATTCTGCACATACTTTGCGGTCCGCCGAGTATACCTATCGCAACACATACATTTTGCAACTATTATATCTACCTGTTTCCATTTCTGCCAGCTTATTTTCCGGTCATGTAAGCATCTGTATGTATGCCAGATGTATCTGTCAAAATTGTAAACAAAAATGTTCTCCACAATCCAAAGATTCGGATTTGACAACCCCCCCCCCCAATACTCAAATCTGTGTCAGCGCCATGTGACAATACATGTACATATTTATGTATTTAATATGTATTTCTGTGCAGGTGGGCATTTGGCACACTACACTCAGACGCTATTCTATTTACTTCCCACACATTAGCACACCTGCTCACGCGTGAAAAGCCGGCATACGAGTGCCGAGCGAATAAAAGCACACTGGCATTCAATGTATAAAAAGTGTGTACGGAAATTTGTTTACCGTTAAGCCTCGAATGCCCCCCCCTGAAAAAATTTCCACGGTTTTTTAAGGGGGGGGGGGGAGGAGTGGCTATTCAGAGCGAAAGGGGGACTTCTTCAAGAGGGATTGCCAAAGTGAGGATTAATTTTTCGATAGAATTTTCAACGACATTTTGCTGGATTCATTGTTGCTAATGGCCCCACACAAGCTGGTTTTCAAGGTTCCCTCTGTGAAAACCCATTATTTTGTTTTCAAATTCATTTAAACAGTCTGTGTAATGAGCCAAATGGCCGCCATCTTTGTTTTTTTTCTATTTTTCCTCCGGAAGAACACATATTTGAAAACTCTGGTAAAATGCTGCAGACAAAATATTTTTTTGTCGAATAAGTACAAATTTGTAGGACAAGCTGTAAGCGGCATGTGATGCAGAAAATTATGCTTGATTTTTGGGACTGTATTGTATATTTTTAGTGCTGTTATACATATTTTTAAAAATTAATTCATTTTATAACTATAAATATTTTTAAAAATTTGGTTTTACATTGTATATGATATCCGTCTCAGATATATGTCCAGTTTTTTTTCTCTTTCATTTGATACCATGTTTCATGATAGAAGTTCAAAGATGATGGAGAAATTGTTGTGATGCTTAAAACATTAAATAATTTTTTTAAATTACATCCCTGTATCTGTAATTATCACATTATCACAGTAAAAAGCCCTTATTTTTTCACATCAAAAAAAAAAAAACTGAATTCAATAACATTTCTGCAAAACAAGTAATGATATTTTTTACAATCCACTTTATAATTTTTTTAAAAATCACAAGTGCAATTCGAACAGCTGATTTTGTATGTAAATGAAAGCCAAAAAAATGAACAACAAGTGAACACTGACTGCGACGATGTCACATTCAATACACTAGCACAAAAAAATAAAAACAATTTTATTGTATTGTTTTCAGAAATGTTTTCATTTAATATTACAATCTGTCACGAAATTTAACATAAACATGAACCTTTTTGAAAACTCAAAAGTTATCTAGATCTATCCATGGAATTGCGGAATTGAGTGAAAGTCTTGTAAAAGAAAAGTAAAGATGCAAAAAAGGCTTGGAAAACATCACATAGTCTTTTTATGTTTCCAGAGATTTTTTCAAAATTATTTACTGTATGTGCACAACTTCCAAGTGTCAGTGCAAAAGGTAAAAATTTACTACCAAGCACTCAGTGGCGGCCATTACAACACTCCAGCCTGCAGCAAAAACACCAAAAACTCCAGTCCAGCTGAGCCAAGCAGTGCAGCTGTGAAGAAGTGCAATGAAGCAAGAAAATCTAGAGCTGCACAGGAAAACTCAGCTTAGTAAATGTGATGCAAGGTGGAAGTGCACAAAATAAGACATATGTAATATGCAGAAAATCAGGTTTGGCACCTGGCCAGATACTGTTTAGTTGTTTAGTCACCTTGGAGTGTTGATGCTGGTATTGACCTCAAGTTGCAACAACATAAATACCATAAATATGACATCAACCCCACATAAATATGACATAATCAATATAATAAAACGCCCACTTCACAACATCATAAATCTAAAACTTTTCAAAATTGGTAATAACTTATGGAAACAGGTGACATATGCAGTTGTCACCTGAAACGTCGCCACAGCAACGTTTTTTTAAAAAAAAATTATTTTATTTTATGTAAATCCCAAGTTTTCTACGACCCTATCATCAGATGCAGCAAAAAATACTGCATCTACAGTGTCAATTTTACATAAACCCATTCATCCAGTGGTTTTTAAAGGATTTTGAAGTAAGTTGGCGAAATTTTGTAAACTGGTGATGCTGGGCGACGATTTTCCTACTTTTGATGTGTGAGGCGACACATTTTCACATTTGTTCCACAGATATTGAAAACTGGCGCGTACAGCGACGTACAGCGACGTCGCCGTACATTGCTCTACATCTCTACATTCACAAATGTTCTGCAAATTTGAAAACTGTAATGTACATTTTTGAAAACTAATTTATTCAATTTTAAGTTTTCAAAATTGTCTTCAGAGTATTATAGTGGCGACGCGTCGCCGCTACAGAGGCGAGGCGTCGCCCTACGGTTTTCAAAAATGTTCTGCAAATGTGAACTTTGAACGGCAAATGTGACTTGCCGAAACCAATATTCACATATGCTGTCACTTATTGAAAAATAAAAGTGCAAATTGCACACTTTTGAATTCCATACAGCGACGCGTCGCCTAGGAGAGTTTTCAAAAAGGAATATTGAAAACCAGCTTGTGTGGCCACAATGCTGCAAGTTAAACACCACAAATTTTTCCAATTTAAATAGATGAGTAAAATAAATGTTCATATTATTCAGTTTCGTCTGACTTCTCATGATTCTCAAAGGGGAAATATTTTTTCCACACTCGACTTACGGGGGGGGGAGCTTATATGGGGGGGGGGGCGTTTGGGGGATGGAACTAATTGAGGATATACGGTATGTACAACACACACATAAATACAAAGGTACCTATTAAGAAAACTAGACTGCCTCACATTTACAACAGTGAGAAAAAAAATGATCTGAAAAGTGCAGTAGACAAAGTGTGCAAAATGAGTTGAAAAAACACGCGTTTTTTAGTGGCGCCAGAAGTTGCCGCGGAATTTGACGCGATTTAACCAATTTACAAACTTTCACCAGGAGTTTAAATCTCTGTGAAGTCTAGAACAGCTGCTGTGCGAGATTCCTAGATCGTTTTTTGAGGGTGGGGTAAAAAGTTGGAAGAAAGTAGAGATGGGCAGAGTTTTTTTTAAGTTTAAAAAACGCGAGTTTCGGTACAGTTTTTAAAAAAACGGTGGCTGAAATTTTGAGTACCCATTCACTAGGTATTTACCAATTTTTTTGCACCCAAGAACGCAATTTCACGCACAAAAAATTATCAACACCTAGGGTAGTTTTAATAAATTTTGTTGTATTTTTGGTGGCAAACCTTCCAAATTTCTGCATGCTGCCTCACTATCTGCAGGTTATGTGTAAAAGCGAAGGGAAACATAACTGGAACAAAATTGTAGAATATCATGTCTGCCGAGTTTAACATCGCAAATTACTGCCATTTGACAGATATACCCATAAACATAAGTTGACTCGTAACCATATGTGCGAGCTCTTTAGGAGGAAAAAAAACTTATTTTTAAACAGTTTTTTTAGAGGCGGTTTTAGGTAAAAGGCGTTTTTTATTTTTAAAAAAAAGTTACGATACAAACCAGGCAGAATGCAAAATGAATTCTACAAATAGAAAAATTTATGAATAAAAGGCAAATGCAAAATAGGAAACTATACATCTTTATAAGAGCCCAGGACTGATAAAAACTGGGAAATGCCACAAAAAGTTTCCTTTCAAATGGAACAAAGTACCAAACTTGAACAAACCATCGCATATGCAGAGTTGTTAAAAGTACTGAACTTTTTGAAAGTAAATGTAAACCTGAAGTACTTTCCTTTTACTCACCCCTGAGTACAGAAAACGTAAAGTACATTTTAAATACTTTTACACTGCGTAAAATATGAGTAAAATACTTTTTTTCCGGAGAAAACGTAAAAACGACAAAGTGAGTAGTTTTTATCAAGAAAAAGTCAGTATTTTTCAATTATTACTCTGGTATACATCAAAGATGTGTTTCTCTCTCCTGATAAGTATTTCTTAGGATGTTATGTCTTATGCTCGTCACTTTCATGTTGGCAAAATGACATTTTCTGTCCCCTAAAAATACGTTTTATGTACTTGTATACTTTCAAAAAGTACGCGAGTGAGTACTGGTATTTTTCCCGCGAGGAAACGTAAACGTATTTACGCAGTACACGAGTATACGTACTTATCGAGTAAACGTAAATACGTTTTAATAACTATGCAAATATGAATGCAGCTAACCGCTGACAACTACATAGAATCTGTATATGTATTATTTATATGAATTGGTACCAACCGCATAACTGAAATGTGACCAACAAAAGACCACATTTATCATTCAGCCAGCGTAAGTACACATTTTAGCTGGCACTGAATTTACATATGTATTGTGGCCAGATATTTAAAACTGTTGTCATTGGCAAAACGCTCAAACATCTTGAATTTTGATGACTGTTACTTTTGAAAGTGTGATGTAAAAGTGTCAAATTTTCAAGTTCAAGTAAAAATGTAATGCACAAAATTGCTACATAAATTTTGTGCTGACAACCAGATGTATTTATCTACAAGATATCGTTACAGTTTTCAGTACAGTTTTGGAAATGGGGGGAGATGCCGCACTGGGAGCAGTCCCAGACCCTGTTAAATGCCCTGTAAAATGTCAAATGTCATGGAAAGTGTCAAAAGTCATGTAAAATGCCCTGCAAAATGGCAAATGTACGTTGTAGTGTGTGTGGAGCCATGTGCCAGGTTATTAAAAATCATTCATGGGAAACAAAATTATTCATGCAAAACTTGTCAGCTAGCATGGCAGATTCTAAGAGTAATAAATAAATCTTACTGAACTGTGATAGATATACTGTATTTCCTCGAATTAACCGCCCCCCACCCCCTTGAATTGACCCCCTCGAAATATCCCCAGGTCTGAGCGAGCTGATGAAAAATAACCCCCTCGAAATACCCCGTGAAAGTTACTGAATAAAATGTGTGCAAAACATATCTATCAGTTTTTGGAAATTTCATTTGTCAACTGGTGTGCGCAGCCAAATAAACCCAGTTGACAACCCTGTGATATTGCGTCAAGCAGCAAGTGACAAAGCGACGAATTAGTTAATGCATTACTGGTGTTTCTGTTGAGTGTAGGTGTTCGCAAAATTGAGTCACTCTAAAATGCATGTACAACGCTGTGGTCAATTCATTGCACACTTTATAATGTACCTAACTTACCATATCTACTGTGAATGAACAATATACAAAACTACAATATAATAACCAATAATAATACACACAGAATTTTTCTCATCACATATGGCTGTCACCGGTGGGCCAGGCCTATTTCGCACATACGCCTGTTTCGCACAAACGCCCGTTTTGCACATGCATGAAACCCGTTTCGCACAAACGCCAATTTCGCACAAAAATGATGCTTGTGCGAAACGGGTGTTTGTGCGAAACGGGTTTCATCCATGTGCGAAACAGGTGTTTGTGCGAAACAAGCGTATGTGCAAAACAGTACACCCTTGTTTTCAGGGAAGGTCATATTTATGTTATTAAAATATTTATATATTTTTTTATTTTTTATTTTTTTATTAGTTGTATTCTATGCTGAATGTTATGATGTGAATATTAAGATCCTGACTAAAAATTTGGTGTGGTGAGGCAGCCAAATTTACCATCAAAAAAATCTAATAAAAATGAAATACTTGTTTAGATCACAAATATCTGATTATTAGATATGACTTTATTTTTGTTCCAGTGTACTATGTAAATACTAATAAAACAATGGCTGTAAACAATAAATTGCAGTCATATCTTAACAACAATGGGGAAAAAATTCAAACAACTGTTTGAATGCATTCCAAAGTTCCCTCCACATGCACTCAGATAAATCTGACAGGTTACTTTATGTTATCCCTTGTATAGAAAAATCATAAAGCATCAAAGAAAACTCCTGCCAAACAAACTCAAACAACATTCTGTCATGCTACATATTCCTTTTCATTGATAATCATTACTGAAACTATGTATGTATACTTACTGGAACTGAATGTTTGCTTGTTAGAGAATGATACCATATTTTTATGAATAAAGTGACAGATAATCAATGTAGAAAATTTGCAGTGAGGACAATAAAATGTAATTAGAAAAATATTTAGTAACTTGCAGGCAGTTTATTCAGATGGAATATGGTAAACAGTTTTAATTGTATGGTGTGCACGCTGTCGTTCTATCCAGTCTATCTTAAGGATACACAAAATACACATTATAACACATTACCACTCGCTGAAGTGGCTAGCAACTAAAGCTATGGGAACCACACAGGTACCACAGTATGGAACAGAGGTGAAATTGCTCACAAACTATTAACTACCGTATATCCTCGAAAAGGACCCCAGGGGAGTAATTTTTGCATCAGATTTTTTTGAGGGTGGGATATTCGAGGGAAGAAGTTCTTTTTTAATCAGAATTTTCAGTAAAATTTATTATCTATATTTTGTATGAATCGGCTTACATTGATTACATCAAACTGTAAGACAGAATTCAATATTTCAATATGAAATTCCATATTTCAAGTGCTGATCAAATGCGGATAAAATCAAATGCTAGTGAATGTCAGTTGCAAAAATACAAAGGTCACATACATTAAACATTGTATTGTCTTTCCACCGATAAGAGTTTATTCGAAGCGGGGGGGTATTTTTTCCCTCACCGAGCCAACGGTGGGAGTTCTTCAAGGGGGTGTTATTCGAGAGGGGTCTTATTTAAGGATATGGGTAGCTTATTATCAGGTGATAAAAAGATATCTTAGCTAGGTAAAATATAGTGTTTTGTGCAGCTGTAGTATTTATTTAGCTCATATTTTTTCAAATACACACATACAGACGTTTTGATAATTTCAGTCATTTGTAAATACATTTTATGTGCTTCATATAGGTATACCGTATTTCCTCGAAATACCCCCCCTCAAAATGGGCACTATGTATTTGTGGTCCGGGAAATGCATAACAGACGTTCAAAACACTTACTGTGTTACGTGAGAACAGCTTTTTACCATCTACCGTATTTCCTCGAAATACCCCCCCTCGAAATACCCCCCCCCTCGTTTGACCCCCCCCCTCTCGAGACCACTATGAAACAATCACCCCCCCCCCTCGAAATACCCCCCCCCAAATTGAGTGTAAAGAGAACGTACATGACAAATACTGCAGTTTGTGTTCTGCGTAGTGCAGAACACACGATAAAACAATGTCGGAATCATGTTAGAACAGTGTTTATACCATCTACGTAGTAATATTAGTCTACAGAACCTTATAAATGGCGGTTTTTGTTGCATTTTTCGACGTCTGCGTACGTTTCAGACGACAATTTCGTACTTGGTTTTCAAAAATTTTCTTGTGAAATAAAACCCCCCCTCGAAATACCCCCCCCTCGTTTAACCCCCCCCCCCCCCCCCTTTCGGGACCACTATGAAACAATCATCCCCGGGGGTGTATTTCGAGGAAATACGGTACATCCTTACATAAGGCTGTAAAAACTTATAAATTGTGGTTATTGTCGCATTTTTCACGTTTTTCTCTCAAAATTTCCACTCTGAAAATATACCCTGGGGGCAGTCCCAAGCCTTGTAAAGTGTAAAGTAAAGTGTCAAATGTAATATCAAATGCAAAGTAAAGTGTCAATCAAAACAAAAAAGAAAAGATTTTATTACTGAACTTTGCATGACAATTGACAGTTTACTTTGCATTTGACTTTACATTTGACACTTTACTTTACACTTTACAGGGCTTGGGATTGCCACCAGGGTGTTTTTCGAGGAAATACGGTAATCAATGTCTGAATTACAATGGGGTACCTATATAGAACACCTTGAAAGCACATATTCAAATGCTTTAGGAATTTGAATAGTGAAAGTAAATACCTAGTGCAATATAACCTAAAGAATATGCTTCTTTCAATTTTTCTTGTACTGTGGGAAATTAGCTGTGGTATGGAAAATCACTTTCACAGCACAAAAAGCTTAACAGCACAGTTATTTTAAAATGCTCCCATGCCAAGATCGACATTTTATATTAATTGCACAAGTTTCAGTATAAAGAATGGTGGTGGTGGTTAATGAGATGGTGATTAAAGTGCAACTTTTTCATCGTTTTTTTTTCACTAGAAATGTTCAAAAAATATCACAACAAACGCAGTCAAAAGAACAAATGAGCGGTAATTTTTCGCATTGACGTGAAAATGGAAAATTTCAGCAAAAATCGTGCCGTGGAATCAAATCGTACATTTTTAGTGTGTTTAGAAAATGAAATGGTCCAATGCACACACAGAAAAAATAGAAGACACAGATTCCCCAAAAGCAAACAGAAGGTCGGCTGGCTGAATTTCCTTCAAACTCAAAGCAGACAATTTCCCAATTT